>APFE030920209.1:82325-96335 GCA_000404065.3 Pinus taeda | reverse complement strand
ACTTGGCTTCCCTAGAAGCAAAGCAGATCACTGTGTGTATTTTAAATTAATTGGTGACCGTGTTATTTATCTGGTCTTGTATGTGGATGATATGTTGCTGGTTGGAAATGACAAAGAAATTATCCAGGATTTGAAGACCCAATTGTCCTCCAAATTCGACATGAAAGATCTCAGTGCTGTAAACTATATTTTGGGCATGGAAATTAAAAGAGATCGGGCAAAGAGTAAGCTCTGGTTAAACCAGAGGAAGTATGTCGAGACAATATTGCAGAGGTTTAATATGCAGGATAGTATACCGGTGAAGGTTCCTATTCCTGTAGGTGTGAGGTTATCTGCTGAACAGTGTCCCAAGACACAAGAAGAGGAAGAGGACATGTCCCGTGTTCCCTATGCAAGTGCAGTCGGTAGCTTGATGTATGCAATGGTCTGTACTAGACGAGACATTGCACATGCAGTGGGAGTATTGAGCAGGTTTATGTCAAAACCAGGGAAGGAGCACTGGATAGTAGTGAAGCGGGTTTTCAGGTATTTGCGTGGCACTAGTGATTATGGTTTGTGCTACCAAGGAAGACCAGGATTGGACAGAGTGTTGGATATCCGTGGCTTTGTTGATGCAGACTGGGCTGGAGATCTGGATCAGAGAAGATCTACAAGTGGGTATGTGTTTAACCTATTGGAGGTGCAGTCAGTTGGATGAGTAAGAAACAATCTGTAGTGGCACTATCAACTACAGAGGCAGAATACATGGCAGCCACTCATGCAAGCAAGGAAGCAGTTTGGTTGCAGCGATTGTGTTCAAGTATGGGTTAGTACAGGGAGCTATAAGGATAGACTGTGACAGCCAAAGTGCAATTTTCTTGGCAAAGAACCCTGCTTATCATTCAAAGACAAAGCACATTGATGTTCAGTATCACTTTGTGAGGGATATGATAGAAGCCAAAAAGGTGTTGCTGGTAAAGGTGGACACTTTGAAGAATACTGCAGATGCATTGACAAAATCTGTGAGCTCTGAGAAGTTTTCTTAGTGTAGAGAAACAATGGGCATTTTAGGGCTGGAAAAATGACTAAGCTCTCCTGTGGGCCCCTGTGGAAAGAAAACAACAAGTGGGAGATTGTTGGGTTGTGTTATATTCTTTCCACAACTAACCTACGTAGTGAACTGGGGGGTTAGATGGGGGGCGGAGCCCCCCCTTAGTTGCACCAATTGCGCAGTGGGGGGGTGGCAGCCCCCCTTATCTGGGGAGTTTGAGGGGGGTGGGAAGCCCCCCTCTACGGGGTCCGGGGTAGCGCCCCGAGATTTTTTTTTTTTGGACCCTATATTAGGTTGGGCGAACCTACCTATGGTTTTCGGTCCATGGTTTTGGACGCAATAATTTTCGGTCCATGGTATTGGATGCTTCTGCATGTATAAATATGTATTGTAACATTGAAAGGAACATAATGAAAAATCAAGCTGGTAGTCCCGGTTTTTGGATCCAGTGGGAAATCTCTGTGTATATGTGTTTTATGTGTTATGCTCTCGCATTTTTATTTTTCTTGTGATTTAGAATTCGTATGCAGGTAATTTCTATATGGGGTTAAAATCTA
Organism: Pinus taeda; assembly: GCA_000404065.3. NCBI lineage: Eukaryota > Viridiplantae > Streptophyta > Pinopsida > Pinales > Pinaceae > Pinus > Pinus taeda. Next base: position 94,748 of record APFE030920209.1, on the reverse strand, counting down.
CACCATGCTCACTGCAAAACATATGTCTGGACAGAGGTTCACTAAGAACATCAATGTGAATGAGTTTATGAAACTCAGAGGCATTTCCCAAATCTGGTCCAACATCACTACCATATAACTTCTAAAAGTTAAGATCCTCAAGGTAGTCACAGGCTTGTAGTCCACCATACCAAATATTTCCAATATATTCACCACATATTTTCCTTGAGATAGGAAACTTTCCGTTAGCTTCTGCCAGACTTCAAGTCCTAGGTCCTTCATTTCAAATTTAGAAGCCAACTCCCTCTAACATTTGTGAATGAGAGGGTTTTCACTTGTTAGACAGAGGTCATCCACATACAGCACCAATATGAGAGGTTTGTCATCTTCAACCTTAGAGTAAAGGTTAGGATTAGCTTCACTCCTAGTGAATCCCAACTTCATCAAGGAACTATTGATCCTCTCATACGATGCTCGGGGTGCTTACTTCAGCCCATAGAGAGCCTTCTTCAACCTGCATACATGAGATTTTCGATCATAAATCTAGAATTCTTTGGGTCGCTCCACGTAGACCTCTTCTTTTATCGAACCATGCAAGAATGCGGTCTTGACATCCATCTAATGTAGGTTCAATCCTTGTGAAGTTGCAAGGTCTATGATCGAGCAGATGGTGGTATATTTGGAAATAGGTGCAAATATCTCGTCATACTCTTTTTCTTTTGGTTCCTTGGTGTCAGCTTGTTGAGAGCTCCTCGCTGTAGGAAGATTGTTCACCTAGCTGAGAGCCATATCTTTGTCAAAGGTGACATCATGACTAATCACAACTTCCTTTTGATCAACTACATAGATTCTATAGCCTTTCACTATAGCCCATGAAGATTCCTTTCGGTGAACATTTCTTCAGGAGTCTTGGAACCCAATGCTTGATGAGGGCATCGGTTTTGTACATATACAACGGTGTTTGGAACTTCGTCCCATAGAAACTTCAGAAGTCTTTGATCATGGAGCATGGCACGGACAGCTTCCACAATTGTATGGTTCTTCCTTTCTGCCACACCATTCTGTTTAGGAGTATATGGTGTATTTGTCTCCCTTTAATGCCAGCCTCTTTACAAAAGTCATGAAACTCGTTAGATTCATATTCAGTCACATTACTAGTCCTTAATATCTTGATCTTCTTTTTGGTTTGATTCTTGATCAAGGCTTTGAAGTGTCAAAACCAAGAGAACACTTCATCCTTCTTTCTCAAGAAGTATATCCAAGTCTTTTGGGAGTAGTCATTTGTAAAAGTAAGGTAATATGAATATCCTCCCAAGGATTTCACAGGAATTATACCAGATATGTTTGAGTGAACCAACTTTAATATATTGGAGGTCTTGCTTTGGCTTGAGGGGAATGGTCCCCTTTTGAGATTTCCTTCGGCACATTCTGAACATACACCTTCTTTCTCTACTCAGAATTAGGGCATCCCTGTCACCATTTGTCTTACATCGAGTAGATCTTTGTAATGAAGGTGGGAAAACCTCCGATGCCAAAGTTAAGACTGAAGAGATGTGTCACAAGACATGACACCTAGCAGACTTCCACCAACCTGATATAATGAATCAACTCAAAACCCAAGAGTAAAGGCATCTTTAACTTTAAATAAACTCACCTGTCTATTGTAGATTTCCTTGGAGGAGTTTACATCAGAAACATAGGCCACCCAATGCTTGTTGATAGAGTCCCAGATGATCTTCTTTGTTTTGACTTCAACGGTTTTCCATTTGTTCCTGGCAGCAACGAGTGCATTTGATGGAGGCTCAACAATATGCCTCTTACATGGTCCAACACTCCTTGATCTTCTAAGGTTAGATCGAGAGACATCTTCCAACCATGACAGTCAGACTTCTCATGGATCTTGTCTTCAGCAGGGAAGAGTGTTGAGGACCCCATAGTTCTTTTAGGATAGCCTTGCCAATCTTCTCTTTGGCGATTGCTCTTGCTCTTGTTCAGGCTCTGTCTTCACCTCAACTATAATACCATGTTAAGTTACGGTATGTTCTATGCTTAGAGCAATTTACTTCTTTTTATTATTATTATTATCCACAGATTAGGAATCACCTGTATAGTAAGTAAAGTGCAGATAGAACATTAAATGATCGACAGAAAACAAGCCAAGACAAGAGACACAAGATGTGGTGGCTAGCCAAGGACAAACCCCAATATAGGGAAACCCTTTGATCAAATCTTCCTTTATCTTCAATAATTTAGCAAAGAGAAATAGTACATAAATCTAATTTACATCAGCAACATCAAACCCTAGATTAGCGGCATCAACGACATTAGCGACATCAGTCAATATCTGTCAGATCATCTAGATTAGCAGCATCAGCGTCATCGGCATCACCGGCATCACTAACATCATCGGCATCACCGACATCATTGGCATCATCAGCATCACTGGCATCATCGGCATCACCAGCATCACCAACATCACCGACATCATCGGAATCACCGGCATCATCGGCATCACCGGCATCATCGCCATCATCGCCATCATCGACATCATCGACATCATTGGCATCATCTTCATCACCGACATCATCGGCATCACCGACATCATTAGCATCATCGACATCAGCATCATCAGCCTCACTAGCATCAACATCATTAGCATCACCAGCATCACTGGCATCATCGACATCACCGACATCATCGGCATCATCAACATCACCGACATCATCGACATCACCTTCATCATTGGCATCATCAGCATCATCAACATCATCGTCATCACCAGCATCATTGGCATCACCGAAATCAAGAGCATCATCGGCATCACTGACATTAGCATCATCGACATCACCAACATCACTGGCATCATCGGCATCATCGGCATCACCGGCATCATCGGCATCACCGGCATCATCGGCATCACCAACATAACCGGCGACATCATTGACATCACCAACATCACCGGCATCATCGGCATCAACGACATCATTGGCATCATCGGCATCACCGACATCACCGGCATCATTTGCATCACTGGCATCATCGACATCACTGGCATCACTAGCATCATCGGCATCATCAGCATTAGTAGTGTCCTTCCTTCCACACATGTGAGAGAAGAGTCTCTTTCTGTGCAGTAGGATAAGAGCCTCTTTTCTGCGCAGGAGAGAGGGAGATATGTGATGAGATTTTTGTGTCCAAATGAAGAAAAGACCTCTTGTACTTATACACAACTATTGATGATTTAATAGATGCGACTGTTGGGCTTCTGAGCCTACATGAGTTGTTGGTGGCTTGATAATTATTCCATAATCAAAATAAATTCATATCTCCATAAATACTTATCGGAATCGGATGATCTTTAGATCAATCCTACACCTCTCGATGAGAGGAATCTAATAAAAATATTATCAGCCATGAATAACATGACCCACATGGATTTTGGCCCTAGTTTACAATTTTAACAATATTTAGTAGCAAGAAGGATTCACGCTCACCGAAGATAAAGAGTTTGTGTGAAAACTAAAAAAGGACTTATATGGACTCAAACAGGCTCCCAAAGCTTGGTATGCAAGACTAGATTGACACCTTTAGAAATAAGTCTTTAAGAAAAATATTGTATACAACAATATAAACATAAAGGATGAAGATGATCATCTACTAATTGTAGTTGTGTATGTGGACGACATAATATTTGGCAGTGGCTTTGAACAAATGGGACAACAATTCAAAAATTGTATGGAGGCAGAGTTTGAGATGTCCATGATCAGAGAATTGTCCTTCTTCTTAGGATTGCAAAATTTTCAATCAAAAAATGGGGTATTTATCTCCCTATCCAAGTACCTACAAGAAAATATAAAGAATTTTGTCCTAGAAGATTGCAAACTAGTTAGCACACCTATGGTTATAAGCTGCAAATTATGCAAAGAAGATGAGACACCACTGGTAAATAATACTAAATACAGATCCATGATAGGAAGCTTGTTGTACTACATATCTTTGCAACCAAACATCATGAAAGTAGTGGGTCTCGTGGCCACATTTCAAGCTTTCCCTCATGAAAGTGATGTCATCATTGTCAAAAGGATTTCCAAATATCTTCAAGGGAAAATGAATTATGGGCCGTGGTATGCTAAAAGAAGAGAGTTTAAGTTGAAGGCCTACAGTGATGTTGATTGGGTAGGAAATATTAATGACAGGGAGAGCACCTTAGTTGCAACATTCATTTTGGGAAACTTCTTCATGTCATGGGTTAGCAAGAAACAAGCCTCCATTTTTTATGAACTGTTAAAGCAGAGTATATTGCAGATGCCACTTGTTTCTCACCAATTATGTGGATGAAGTAGACCTTGTAGGAAATTAAGGTAAAGTTGACTTATCCTATTCCAATCACGTGTGATAATACCAGTGCTATCAGTATCTCTAAGAATCCTGTCATGCACTCAAATACCAAGAACACCCCTATCAAGTTCCATTTCTTAAGAGAGCAGGTTGCATCCAATTTTGTTGGACTTGAATATGTGACCACTAAAGACAAACTTGCAGATATTTTTACTAAGCCACTGGCACGAGAAATCTTTAAATATCTCAAGTAGCAGATAGTTGTGACTCCTCCTCCCAAGTGACTCAACTATAGTGTCTATTGGAAGCTACTCAGCATGTGGGATCAATTGAAGAGTAGGCTACAGTGGTTTAGAGTGAGTATTCAAGGGCATCCTTTGACATTGATTCCAAAGGGGGAGACGATTACTAGTGCATCAGAGAAGAAAAACAATGAAGAAGACCATGCCTAGTTTTAGGGGGATGTTATGTTGTTGCCATCAATTCCAAAGGGGCAGATTGTTGTAAAGTTGTCGTTGTTTGGATGGCTTGTGGCATTTGGTATGTTGGAATTGATGTAAACCAAACTAACATTGAGACAGAGATTTTGTATCCATTTCTCAGGTAACACATGGACTGAAAGCCTACATCGGACCCTCTCCAATGGAAAGTGCTCTGAAAGAGAATTCCAATGGTGTGTTTAAGTTTGCAAATGGCCTCATGGATAAAACGTTATTGAATGCTAACATTAGTCCTAATAGGGCCGTAATATCAGAGAAATATGGAATATTGGGACCTTAGGAGGATAGAATATTAGAGGTCAGAATCCCTTATAATTATTTGAAAAAAAAATTATGATATGATATCAAAGGTTGGAGCACATCAAGACCTGATATAGGAACCTTGGAGTAGAGGTCATATCAAAATATCAGAAGCTAGAGGTCATCAAAACATCAGAGTTCAGAGCACATCAGGACCTTGGAGTAAAGGGAATATCATAACCTTAAAGTAGAGGGAATGTTACGAAGCAGGGAGCTTCAATGTGTTGGCGCTTGGTCAAGGAAACACAAAATAAATAAGGGAAAGAGATATACATGAGGAGATAGTCCCCTGATAGGATCATAAAGGCCCTAACATGTAAGCACTAAGCCGACAGTCTTAGGCATTGGTCATATGAGAAGGAAAACGATAAGGGGGCTAAGCGCTAAGGGGCTAAATGCATCAAAATTATGTGATTTCGTAATGTTGTTTTAATATGAGTTACAATAAGCTATGTCTCGAATACTGTAGTACATAGTACTAAAGGATGAATGGGTCAAAAACTAGAGAGAAAATGCAAGCCAATGGAGTTGGTTGACTAAGTAATGGCCACTATCAAATATTGTTGGGTCAAGACAACGAGGACCACAACATGCAAGCGTAGATAATAGAGCCTGTCTCAAATAGAAGTAAGGAATCTATGATATTTTTTTCATGATTCAACTAATTAAAGGAAGAAAAGATCCACGCTGGAGTATATTCTGAACTCTGTGATCAATTTGAAAGGCATGGGGAGCCTTGCCAAAGTGTGAAAATGGATTGAGATTAAATTTTCAGCATGGAGGATCACACAGAGAGTTGGTGAAGCACTCAGAAGCCCATCCTCATGTTTAATGCAATGGTAGAACTCAATTAGTTGATGCAATAACAATATGGAGGTGTTATATAGAGGTACATTGTTACACAATATTTTGTCAAGCCTCCTGCACTCCCTATGACATACCCTGAAGTGGTTGAAACATGATCATTATACAATATACTCATCAATGTATACAACTCAGATCCCTCCTTTAACTTTTCTTGGAAAATCCTTGGAGCTTTCCCTAAAGAAATGGCTCTTGAAACCCTAAAATGAGAGTCATTTCCCTTATGAAGCTCAAAACTGAGATGATCACCTTTTTCACATTGTTAAGCCAGTGATGGTCTCAAAAAGGATTTTTTCCTAAAGAGGATGAGAAGCTTCGTGATCTAGAAGCTTCCAAAGCGACAAGCTAGAGGTCGTTTCACATAGATGAGGTCGAATCCTCCTAATTTTACCTCTTGGTCTCATCCCTATGAGCTACCTCCTTAATATGTGGGCCTAATCCTATCTTTGGAGGAGGTTTAACTCCCTCTCCCAACCTATAAATTCCCCCTCTACCATTCCCAAATGGTTGATCTATGTCCATTTTCACCCTTATGCTGAGCTTGTGCTTAGAGGCTATTCATTATACTTAGAGAATGAGCGTTGGAAAGTTTCTTGGCTTGGTATTGGATTACCACTCAAGCAGAGCCTTTCAACATCAAGGCTATGGTTGTAAGCTTCCCCTTTATTCTTTAAATAATAATGCAATTTTTGGTTCATCTTCCCAAAATATATATGTTCATGTATGTATTGGTTTGGCATTCCTTGATCAACTAAATAGGTTATTATTGGATTTGCTATTTGTTTTGGTATGCTTTGTTATCTCTTGGTCACTTGTGCAGGTACATAAGAGCTGGAAGAACTAGGAACAAGTCTGTGACACAAGTGGTTCAAGGATCTCAACAAAGGAAATCAGATTAGCATCAGAGCAAAGTAGGCTACCTCTCTTGTTCTACTTTTCAATTGTAATCTAGGAAGATGTCTAGTTGATTGTCCCTTTAGTTGCTAGACCCACTCATTGGGCTACAGGGATCATCTCTGTCCATAGAGAGGATTAACCTTGTCAACAAAATGGCGCCTTTGCTAGGGAGCCTATGACCCTTTCCTTCCCTTCCTTCACCTTGTCTTTTGAAGAGTTTGGTCAACCATTGATTTTTAGACTTTTCTACTTGTTTGTAGTTAGTGTCATTGTTTGGTAGATGCCTAAAGATTGTTAACTTGAGATGTTTTTAAAAATTTTGGATTTCTTTTTCCTTTTCCTCGACCATTATGGATTTGATCCTGACAGTCACGATGATATCGTGGGTTTTTTAGCTATAGTAGTGATGATCACTACTTTACTCCTGATAGGTGCAATAATTGCAGAAAATTTAGAAATTTAGGGTTCTCTCTCTTATTTTCAATGCTAGTTGCCTTCTCCCTATGATTTACCAGTGTGTTTTTCATTGACTCTCTCATTTTCTAATTGCAATTTTATTTAACTTGGCTTGAGTGTCCTTGAATTTTGATTAGTATTTTATGGTTCTAGGTCTTCTAGGTCAACCTTCGTACACTCATTGGTCTTTCCATCAGTGATTAGAGATTGATTGCCTGTGTTAAAGAGTCTTTTTGTGTTTAGATGTGCTTTACAGATTACTTTTTGGTTCTTGTGCCTTAAGTTGTTTTCATTAGTGGATATAGTGAAAGTTACTTAAGCTTCATTTGAAAAATGATGGATTACAAATCGATTGTCTCATTGGAATCAAAAGAAAGTGTTTGCTTTGAAGTTTCCTATGTTTCGAACTGAAAGTAAAAGAGGTATTTTTTTCCTAGTTTTCGGGACATTTTTTGTTGCTTTCAAATCATGGATGTGAAAGAGATTTTCATACTTCTTGGTTTTCTTGCATTCTCTTTTCCTTTGTGGTAGATTACATTAATTGCATTTTTGAAAAAGAGAAAAATCATCATTACATCTTAAGGAAATTTTTCTTTAAGATTTGTTTTGGCATTGCATTTGCTTATCATATGAAAGATTAGATTTCATATTTCACATTTAGCATTTGAATATTGCCATGGATGCATTTTGCATTTGGTTTGATGCATGATTTGAGTGATATTCTTCCCTACATAAATAGCTTTCATCGAAATGAAGGATTTCATTTCATCATCTGGTTTGCATTTTAGGAAGAGGAAACATCGTTAAGGCCTTGAAATTGAGACATAATTACAAGAACAAATTTAAAATCTATCAATTAACCTAAGGAGCATTTGAAACATTAGCGATCATATCTAGTGGTCTAGTTTAGAGACATGTTCTGACATCTTTAAAACTTAGTAGCCATCATTCGCTTTGGCATTAAACAGTGCTAGCACGGACTTGTGCTCCCCATACTGTCATGTATATAAAGGGAGAGCCCCCAGGTTGCAATCCTTTATCCATAGGAAGACGAGTCTGCCACCCTATAAACATGATACACCAAACACAACATTCAGGAAAATTTCCTGCATGAATGTCAAGTCCTTCATCAATTTATTGGCTAAGGTGTATATTGCAGTTCATGATTACTTGGTACTTCTTTTACCTAGATTCACCTAAGAAGTCATTTGATTTTTGATAACTCTTTAAATTTGAAGAGATCACTGAGAAACTTGTCCTTTTGAGCTCACAAAACTATTGAAAGTGATTAGAGTCACCTTTCCGTCCTTTTCTCGACTCTTAAAAGAAGAAAAGGAAATGATTTTTTCTAAAATTTAACTGCCCACAGTAAACATGTCAATCACAAGCAATTGCTTCTTAGACCAAATTGAGTAATTTCCTTTTAATTTCAAGATTGTTAAAGCCCTAAGCATATTTTTTCCATTTCCTTTTTTACTGTTGAGGGGAAGCCATTGTGGTTGAACCATTGAGTCCTCATAGTTCCCCTTCATTGTCTAATACTGAAGGGTCCTCCCAAGGAGTCCATTTGGAACTTCCTCAATCGCTTGAGGATCAAGGAGTTGAACTTGGAATTGTTCTAAGTATCCAACCTTTGTATTCTTGTCCGCCCCATCAAATTCCTGGTCACCTCAAGAATCTAATCCAGATTCCTCTGATAATTGTATCTAGATGCCCAAGAGTCCACAGAGTCTTGAAAGTCTGCAAAGACTGGTTGTTCATCCACCGAACCCGTTTTTCGATTCTGTTGTGATATCTCCATAGTTTTCGTACATTCTGTATAATCGGCCTGGTATTCCTTTGAAGTTATCTCCTCGTACATCTCTTATTCCTTTTTTCCAGTTGTTTCCATCTATGGAGTCAGAGGGCGAGATCCTAGTCTCCTCTCCGGGTCAGTCATAAGTCTTTGCTACCCACACTGCTCACATAGATGATGAGAAGGGATATGAGTTCCCTCCATAAGGCTTTCCTTATATAGGAAGAGTCTCGTTTCTCTCTTATCTTGAGCATAGTGAGCCCATACATCCACATAGTGATATCTCTTTAACTCAGTTGGCTTCGGGCACTCCTACTGCCTCGTCATCATATCAAAACCCCATCTAGTCTTTCAGAGGTATGCCTACATCAGGTTCGTTCATTCAGAACACAACCTCTTGACTGATTGTACAAAATATAGTTACTTTAGTTCCGGTTCAACCTACCATTCCATCTCAACCTATTTCATCGTTTCAAATAACTCTTCTAGTTCAATCGACTATCTCGGGTCAGGTCTCGGTAAGTTATTCTCTCCCTCCAATAAGTGGACAGGTTGTGCCACTGCCTTAGGGGCAAGATCCAAATATTCCTCTTATGGTATGTGAAACCAGTGTGAGTGGATTACAAACTCACTTGGTTGGGATGAATCAACCCTTTTACGATGTTATTCCTAACCCTGTTGGTCCATCCGGGTCAGGTAAGATCCAATACTAGCAGCCATATATGGCTCAGGTCCCATTCCAACTGGCTTATGTCCCATATTGTTTGCAAGCCTTAGTTAATCCACTTTACCTTCCTCAAGATAGACCTTAGGTTCAACCTGGTCAATTTGTTGTACCTTAAGGATATGGCGCGATCAAATTCAACAACTATCAATACCCTCAAGGTGTAACCCAGGAACTATCTAGCTACCCTTGTAGTAATAAAGACAACCTTCATAGCAGCAAGGGAAATATTTGTAGCAGCAAGGGAAATCATTTTATCAGCAAGGACAACTGCTACAACTACAAGGGAAACCCTTGCAATAGTCACAACAACCTTTGTAGCTACAAACAAAGTTTGTTCAATAGTCCTCCCACCTTTGTCCTCACAAGGCTACCTTTGCAGCTGTAGGGCCAACCTTTACAGCAGCAAAGCGAACCTTTGCAGCAACAAGGTCAGCCTTTGCAAGGTCAAGGTCAACCCCTGTAGTAGTAGGTTCAAAATCCTTACGTCCATGGTCAACAGGTTCAACAACCTTATAACCCGTCTGTCGCATACAATGCTCATTAGTGACCTATGGGAGGGCAGTATCAAACCTACCTAGGATTGAATCCTCCTTAAGGGTGAGGTAACTGTTGAGGGAAATGTTCCCCTAGGGCTTTTGGGTGGAAACCCTAGCAGACTGAAAGTTGTCTAAACAAAGAAACACACATTCACACAACCATTATGCTATTACAAGAAAATTCTATAGTGAGAGGGGCGTACCTCAGCTCCTACATTTGAGAAGTTCCTTTAGGGTCCAAACCCTTCTTCAAGTCCCTTTCACTCCTTTGTCCTGCAAAACAACCAATTCCAAAGAATACAACAGTATATGGACAAAGACTTATAAAGAAATCATCTTCATGTTATAAAGGAAGGTAGTTAGTTATGAAATTTAAACAACCATTCACCTATGAATTCCAACATGAATATCATCAACATAAAGAAGATGCATATCAGGAACCAAGATGTGTTTCTTTATTATAGACAAATAGAATGTACAAAAGGAGTAATATCACCTAAGTAACTTTTCGCAGGCTCCAAGAAAAGCTTCCTTTGGGATCTGTCCAGCCTCAAGACTTTAGCATATCTCCTTTCATGACTCACTCCATGATGCCATAACTAGTGGATGAACATCAACACAGAAGGAAACAAGGGTTTCCTGTACAAATGGGGGAAGTGCAGAAGGCACAACGGTCTTCAGACCTGGTCAGGGGAAAAATCTCAGTATAATAACCTTTCTATCTCTTCTCTCCTCCCTTAGGCCTTCCCTTTGAGGTCTTTTTATACCTCTCCCAAAGTAGTTTTTTAGTTGGGAGTTGGTTGGGAACAGTTGGGCCACGGGCACTAACAGATGATCAACAGGTAAAACTTGCGATCTCCGCTCGAAAATAAGGAGTTTTATATTTTTTTAAGTTTTTTAATACATATACGCGGGTTGGGTATATGCCTACCCACGTATACATGCGTTTAACTCAAGGCAATGTCGCGTATAAGGGATAAAACACTGTTTTTTAAATTTTGGACCAGGTCTGGAAGGAAGGGTTGCCCTAGGCCATGAGTGCAGCATCACAAACCATAATAGTGAGATTTGGAGCTATAACAATGTTGTACAAGCTCTTCATGGGGCCCGACACAGGAATTTCCTTTAATTTGACAAGCCTTACACTTCTACAAATGAGATCTTAGAGGTATGTAATCTTTCCTCTCAAAAGCTCAATTAGGAAGACTATGTTCCAGAAACATTTCACCTCAAAAATATTCAACTTTCAACCTCCTCAGTAACCAGCCCAATGCTTCATTTTATAGTGCAAAGGAAGGAGGTTACATGTCCACCATTGAAAGGATAGAGTCCTCCTTCAAAGGGATAAGCTCCTCACATCAAGGGGTTAGCTCCTTAAGGTATGGGATGCTGAACCATAAAGAGTGAACTTGCAACTCAGCATACTCTAGAGCTTCTAGAATTGAATTAAAATGTGAGTTTTTAAGAAATGTATTTGTGGCCTTCTTTAACTTTTGCAGGGTCTGCACCCATTAAACAGAGGACAGAGCGGTCCAAGTGCACAGAGCACATGACCAATAGTGCCGGGACCGCAACGTAACTGCCAAAGAGAAGTGTGAAACCAGAGTTTTAGGACATTTTTAAGGTCTTTCTCTTATTTTCAAGGCTTGATATGAAGAATTGAGGTTTAAGACTTGCAAAGGAGGAAGGTATGAGTGGTGATAGACTCACACAGATTGTAGAATGTCATGGTGACAATTTTTGTGCAACATGGCTTTTGTAGCCTGATTTATCAATTCAATATGTTCAAAAATAACTAAATGGATGGCCAAATATCATTAACAGAGTCAATGATATTGGCCCACAATTGTTCCTTAGCCTGACCTAGAGGTTCATTGAGTGTCAACTCTTTCTCCAGGCTTTTGATTCTTTCAATCATCTTTGTGGCCTTCTGTTGTTCTTCTCTATGCATTATTTGGGCCAATTTATAATATGTTTCCAGGCGGGTGAATTTGTCCTTAAGTTTGTTCATCTCCATGGTCTAAATGTTGG
>APFE030920209.1:69387-82315 GCA_000404065.3 Pinus taeda | reverse complement strand
AGAAAAAAGAATATATGAAATAGAAAAAAGAAATATTATTATTTTTTAAACAGATCATGGAAGTCTCTATTAACTAATTAATATAGAATAATTATTATTTTTTAAATGGATTATGGAAGTCTCTATTAATTCATTAATATAGAATAATAAAAGAAATATATGGAATAGAAAAAAGAAATATAACTGAACTTTCATTTACAATAAAAAGAAATAACATTGATGCATCAGATATTGCCTTAACTATATTTCTTGCAAATATCAAGACTTTGACAAAAGTATAATGAAATTCTCTATTAATTAATTAAAATGGAATAGAAAAAGAAATATATGTGAACTTTCAAAATAAGATTGACGCAATAAATATTGTTTCAACTATATTACTCTATTACTACTATATTAATCTATTAATATTATGTATTAGATATTGTTTCCACTATATTTATTGCAAATATCAAAGTTTTAGCTAAAGTATAGTTAAACTATATTTATGGCAAGTATATTGTTTCAACTATATTAATCTATTAATCTTATGCATTAGATATTGTTTCAACTATATTTATTTTAAAATATCAAAATTTTAGCTAAAGTATAGTTTCCACTATATTTTCAGCAAATATACTACTTTCGCTGAAGTATGAACAACTCATTGTGTTACAAGATTTCTCCTTATAAGAAGAGATCTCATTGTGTTTTTATTTCTTTTTAAATCTTGACAATCTAATGATTTTAATTTTTTGTTAATAGATCATGGAAGTATATGGAATAGAAAAAGAAATATATGTGACTTTCATTTACAATAAAAATAATAGATCATGGAAGTCTATGGAATAGAAAAAAGAACTATATGTGACTTTCATTTACAATAAAAAGAAATAGCATTGATGCATCAAACATTGTTTTGACGATATTTATTGCAAATATCAAGACTTTAGCAAAAGTATAAAGAGATTTCACTGTGCTTCAAAGATTTCTGTTTTTATTAAGTAAAAAAGAAATTTCACATATTAATGGTCAAAGGCAATAGTAGTGAAGTAAAGCATTGAGATATACTTAATTTCGGGTTTTGTTTTTAGTGATTAATAATAAGTAAATGATAGGAAATATTTATTAATTTTCTGCATTTTTACTTTTAAATATTACACTTTCACAAATATTGTTCTTTAGATCAGATTTGCATCTTTTGGATATTGAGATCATAGATTTTGGAAAAGTTTAATTTGAGTGTTTTTGCAATGTGACCCTTCAAATTTGCAATATGATTTAACAACTCATTTTATATATATATAAATATGATATTAACATAAGTTATAACAGTAAAAATATATTCACTGGGTAGAAGTTCACATCAATGTGGGAAACGTTTTCCAATGCTTGGCATTTTATATAAACTAATTACTTCAACAAATAGAACTTTCTTAAGTTGCATTCACAAATCTTGTAGAGCATATTTAATATTCAATGTTACAAAATTTTCATTGGCTTGATTTATGTGGATAAACGTTAAATATTCCATTCAAAAACTCCATAAAAACTATTAAATTTATCAATAAACCAATTTATAAAAAGTTAGTTAAAATCCAAATCACTATAGTCAAAAGATCTTAGATCGGTTGGTTTTCGTGAACAATTCTCCGAAGACATAACCAGCTCATTTGTATCTTTTATGAAATTGTTGTATTTGGTGCAATAGTGGCAAACAATATTTCAAAGTTACAGATTGTTTAGAAATTCTCATTTCGATTAAAGTAAGTAAATCCAAATTACTATGATAAAATGACACTGACATAAAATTGAGATATTTAGATATGAAACCACTTGATTTGTGATGTTTGAGGGACATTTACAAAAACCTATATGTATAATATTAGAAAAAATGGTAATCTGAAAATTCTGAAATGATTAACTAGTTTACATTCATTAAAAGCTTCACAAGGAATTTGAAGCTCCAAAAACTTGGTTGGACTTCTATTTTGGAAGTATTTAATTGTATTTGCAACTTTTGCACATAGATTATTAGAGAAAATCTAATCTTTTAGCGTTCTTATAGCACACTCTACTATGGTTCTATTCTTCCTCTTAGCCATCCCACACCATTTTGGTGAGGGGTATGGAATTATGCATTGTTTCCGAATTCAATTGACTTTGTAGTACTTTAATATATCTCCTGAAGTGTATTTTTCCCCTTGATCCCCCTTGATCTCATTTGAGGATATTGATATGTTTACCTGTTTGCTTGTCAACTGATGCGGGAGCAACCAACAACAAAGCAAGCAAACGTGGACCAGAGGATCAGAACAAAAGAAAATCCTGATTTAAAGCAGAAAAATAGATTTAAAAAGGATAAAGCAGATTTAAAGCATGCATGCGTCTTTTGTGGGAGAAAAAGGAGCGGTTCTGATCGGTTCTTCCTTTCAAAAGCTTCTTATATAAGACAGAGATCGAGAGGGCCTGAGATATCTGTTTGGTGAGGAAAATGGTGAGTGATCAAGATGTAGTCGAGTATGAGCTTGTTCTAAGGCTACAATGCCTTAGATTTAAGCGATGTTTGTATATAATCAAAGCAAAATAATCTGTTGATTCCTGCGTGTCGAGCTATGTATTTTGTAGTTAAATTTATGAATTTATTCCTGTGTGTGAGTTTGTTGGTCGAATATCGATCACCTGTGGATCGATGGCGGTCTAATCTCGTTTAAACGTTATATGTGTGATTGTCCCATTAAATGTTATATGTGATTGTCTGTTGTGAGTATACAGGTAAAATCTGTTGGCGTGTAATATACACTTCCTCCATAAACGTAGCTTCTCCGCTGAATAACAATGGAAAATTCAGGGACTGCGTTGACGAATCCTGCTGGGCCCCGTCGATTCCATTAGGCGTGAAAGCCAATTTTCTGAATGTATTATAGGCGGCTCTTAAATACGGATCGGATTATAGCAGTCGTTGAACAACGTTAAGATTACAGAAGATGAGTGTAAGATTGTTGTACGCGCTGACAGTAATTGTAGAAGAGCGGAGCTCGCTTTTTCACTCACATTATTTGTGGGATGGATAGAAAGAGAACAGTGCATAAATGCGTGCAGCTTAGGACAGATGGCTGTGGGAATTTCCACAAATTCTGTACACGAACTGGAATTTAGTACCAAGTTTTGTTCTTCCGAGTGTCGCAGCAATTGCCCCAACATCGTCGATCTGTATGTCAATCTCACTCCAGGAAAAGGAATATCTATAGTGACCATGTGCGAATCGCGAAGCACATCGGGCAATATGACCAAGAAATTGGAGTCCAATTTGTCCAAGTCAAAGTGAAGAATCCGTTCCAAATCGTTTGAATCCCTGGATCGAACGACAACACAAAATTGAACTGAGATGAAGATCCACGTCAATAAATTAAAAAGGTTTTAAGTTAAAACGCTTCCATTGGGACTTGTGGGCCTATAAACCACAAGCCCAGTATCGAGATTCATATTTGAAAAGGGATCTTGGATTACCCCAAGATCGCTTTTCATCAAGTGTTATCAGAGTAGGGAAAGTTTCCTGCGAAGGGAAAGGATTCCTGAGAGAAGAAAGAAGAATGCGAGCAGAAAGAGGTACAACTATGTTAAAGTTGAAGAGTTTATGCAGATGGTGGCAGCAGAAGGTAAGAAGATTTGCAGCAACCTAGAGAAGGATGCCAAAAGACCGAGTGAGGAGGGCTTGGTGAGGTATCGTGTAACAGAGGAGACTGTTACTGCAGAGGTTGGTTGTAGCTCACAGAATTCTAGTGAAGGAATGCAGTGGATAAAATTGCTAAAGACGAGGAGAAGCATATGACCAAGAGGTCATAAATTTTTGTGCCTCGGGAGTTTGCTGCGGGAGCAACCAGCAACAAAGCAAGAAAACCTGGACCAGAGGATCACAACAAAAGAAAAGCCTGATTTAAAGCAGAAAAATAGATTTAAAAAGGATAAAGCAGATTTAAAGCATGCATGCGTCTTTTGTGGGAGAAAAAGGAGCGGTTCTGATCGGTTCTTCCTTTCAAAAGCTTCTTATATAAGACAGAGATCGAGAGGGCCTGAGATATCTGTTTGGTGAGGAAAATTGTGAGTGATCAAGATGTAGTCAAGTATGACCTTGTTCTAAGGCTGCAATGCCTTAGATTTAAGCGATGTTTCAATATAATCAAAACAAAATACTCTGTTGATTCCTTCGTGTCGAGCTATGTATTTTGTAGTTAAATTTATGAATTTATTCCTGTGTGTGAGTTTGTTGGTCGAATATTGATCACCCGTGAATCGATGGCGGTCTAATATCGTTTAAACGTTATATGTGTGATTGTCCCATTAAATGTTATATGTGATTGTCTGTTGTGAGTATACAGGTAAAATCTGTTGGCGTGTAATATACACTTCCTCCATAAACGCAACTTCTCCGCTGAATAACAATGGAAAATTCAGGGACTGCATTGACGAATCCTGCTGGGCCCTGTCGATTCCATTAGGCGTGAAAGCCACTTTTCTGAATGTATTATAGGCGGCTCTTAAATACGGATCGGATTATAGCAGTCGTTGAACATCGTTAAGATTACTGAAGATGAGTGTAAGATTGTTGTACGCGCTGACAGTAATTGTAGAAGAGCGGAGCTCGCTTTTTCACTCTCATTATTTGTGGGATGGATAGAAAGTGAACAATGCATAAATGCGTGCAGCTTGGGACGGATGGCTGTGGGAATTTCCACCGATTCTCTACACGAACCGGAATTTAGTACCAAGTTTTGTTCTTCCGAGTGCCGCAGCAATTGCCCCAACATCGTCGATCTATATGTCAATCTCGCTGCAGGAAAAGGAATATCTATAGCGACCGTGTGCGAATCACGAAGCAGATTGGGCAATATGACCAAGAAATTGGAGTCCGATTTGTCCAAGTCAAAGTCAAGAATCCGTTCCAAATCGTTTGAATCCCCGGATCGAACGACAACACAAAATTGAATTGAGATGAAGATCCACGTCAATAAATTAAAAAGGTTTTAAGTTAAAACGCTTCCGTTGGGACTTGTGGGCCTATAAACCACAGGCCCAGGATCAAGATTCATATCTGAAAAGGGATCTTGGCTTACCCCAAGATCGCTTTTCATCATAAACCAAACTTCTTCTTTGGAATATTCAAAAACATTTATTTTTAAGAAGTAATGCAATGTGAACATGATTAATTATTAATGAATATAATAAAGCATAAATATCCCTCAAATGATTTAGGTTGCATTGGCCCACGCACATCATCATTATCCACTAATTCAAGAAAATATCTATTCCATTTCTGTCTTAGTAAAAAACTCAAAACTATATTGCTTTCCTAAAGCACAACTATCACATTCAAAATGTTCAAATTGATAGCAAATAAAAATTTAAACATAAAAGAAATAAACAAAATGCTGAAAATAAGTTAGTTCACTATTTCATATGTACTATTGAAAGATAAATATACATATCAATATAATTTTTCAAGATTATTGGTAACGTTTTTCATCATGCGGTCGTTCCGGCATCACTAGAATTGGATTCCTCTTTTGCCTCGTCATAGGAAAAATGAGAAAAGGTTTCGTTGGGTATTTGGCAGAATTATTACCGACAAACTTAGCAACAGAGGAAGCTTCATGCTGAAGAATGCTCACCTCTCACTTGTGCTTGTTTCTGTTGGTGGTGGCTACCATTACCTCTCCATCTCCTGACATCAATGCTCAACTTCAATCTGTCATTATAGTAGTTTTTGGTGGTTTTGTTATCTTAATCTTCAGTTAAGATTTCAGGGATATTTGAAAATTTGACTGACAGGCTTGATTCAATTCTTTCACTTTGTCGTTGTCCTCCTTATTCTAAAATATTCCCTAAATTTACATTCTAGAGTTGCCTTTGCCAACACAGCTATCAATACTGCCACTGCCACCCACTAAAATCCTAGAATTTTTCCCCCAATTGCCTAGCGCGTTACCTCATTAATAAATTAGAATCTGTAAACCCTAAATGATGAACAGGAATGAAGAATAAGCATTTAAATCCTTGGAAGCATGAACATGATAAGAAATAAAATAGGGAATATCACAGCTCGCTGCTCTTGAATGCGATCTAGATAAATAAATTCTCTCGAGAGTGCGGTAAAGCCATAGAAAACATATGTCGCAAAAAATCTCCAAAACCCTTAGCTTTCAAAATCGGTTCGACGATCAAATATTCTGCAGGATTCCAAGAAGTGATTTATGTGCGAAGTTAAGCCAGACATATGCCAAAGGCATGGAAAATTTTGCTAACTTTTGGATGCGGATGGCCTAATTTTCGCCAATCGCATTCAATTTCGCTAACAGGATCCTGAGATCGATCTGCTGCAGGGTCTGGAAACAAAGTTACCAGTGTTATGGGAGCTAAAGAGTGGATCTGGAACTTTCCGCAATCAAAACCATGGCAATCAATGATGGGTTGGAGTGGGCGTGGTGGCGGTGGCAATCGCCTACACCAGCTGAATACAATTTTCAGAAGCTTCCCACCAGTCTCCTGCCAATCCATTTTTTCGAGCGCACACGCAGCATCCCGCTTAGTCTAAGTCTCTCTGTGCTCCTTCACGATACTTGCAAAACAACAAATGCGAGTCATAGGCGCATATATACAGAACATAGAGAGAACAATACAGGAATACCAAATGCCTTGAATATCAATATGCGCCAAATTGAAAACTACCAGAACGCCCTGGCTATGGCCTTCCGGACCAGACAGGAAACCAACAGGGATGTTGTATTGTGCCCATATGGCCAGGGCAAAGACAAATTCGCATCCAAATTGAAAACTACCAGAGCGCCTTGGATATGGCCTTCCGGACCAGATGGGAAACCAACAGGGATGGTGTATTATGCCCATATGCCCAGGGAAAAGACACAAATTCGCATCTAAATTGAAAACGGAGTAGTCTACCGAGAGGACCGAAGAGTGCCTGGGTTTGGCGCTGCAGAGCGGAATGGGTTTGGAGGGCGGTTGAATTGCAGAGCGGTGCCAAGTCGAATTGGAGAGCAGCGCGGGGGTCATTTTCTCGATTCGAATTGAAACCGGAAATAAAATTTACGCGACTGCAATTCCAGCTCGTCCCCGACCTGTCAGGGGATGTCAGGCCTCCAGAACCGATCAGTGATTTTGTCAGAGAATGTCAGGGTAAAATCACAAACTCCAGGGGAGAGTGGCGGAGAAATAGGGTGACAGAGTTAGGCAAGGGTGGCAGAGGGTGGAGGGATGTCCGGTGGCCGGAGCCGGAAGATTTTTTGACCGTGACGAAAAACAGGCCATTCTACCGCCTAAGTAGACTACTCCTAACTTATATGTGGGACAACACAAACGCCAAGCACCGCTGCAGTATGCACGCTTTATCCATGGAACCCTGCATTGTGTATATATAATGAAAATAAATTATTATAAACTTTTATTACAATAATAAGAGAACGATTACATAACGAGTATATATATTAATGTGGTAGCAAACTGTGCGAGTCAGTTTCCGGAAGTGTGATTTTTTATTTTCTTTCCTCCTTTGAGAGGAGTGTCAAGTTAAAAATTTAAGGCGTATCTACAAATTTTGTTCGCTTTTTACTATTTTTGTTTATGCATATATAAAGTTGACATGAAAATCATTTATTTAATGTGTATATAGAAAAAATTATTTAGAATTAGTATTAATTGTTTTATTTTTTTTCACGAGAAAAAAAGACATATATGTGGATGTGAAAACAACATAGTGTGCCATAATAGTGTATATAACCTTCACATAGTCTAATATGGAAAACAAAAAACATTTATATTCAAATAGATCCATATATCATGTGCCATGAAGTCATGATATTGTCCAAAATGAAAGAGATAGGTGTGTGGGAATCATTGAAGATTCGTGCGTTCTGCCATTTCCATGCCGTCCATAGAAATATGAGGATGAGAAATCGCTGATTCCCATTTTGTCTGCTCCACCATAAAAGAGCTGCACGGGGAGAGTCAAAAACAGTCAGTGGAAAATCAAAAGTATTTGCCAGTACATACCAGATCCGCAGAGTGGATGGGCATTTGAAGAACATGTGAAGGTTGGTCTCTTCATCTGATTCACACATAGAACATCTGCTGGGGCTGTCCATGAGCGCTTCCTAAGATTGTCCCATGAGAGATTCTTATTGTGGTAGACCAACCACGCAGAATGAATAATCTTAAGAGGACACTTCGCCTTCCAAAAAAATAAAGGGAAAGGCGGAGGAGAGTTTGACGATCTAGAGCTGATCATATATGTATATATATCTCTGACAGACACATGCCTCCGAAAACTACAAACAATCCAGTTGAGATGATCAACAGGGCCATGACGATGGAATCCCCCCTGTGATAATGAGTCCTTGATCGATTTCCAGTTCCCCTCCAATATGTCCAGCAGGTTGAGATCATGGCCATCCTTCCAGATAGGTGTTGAGTCGCGCCATTCTTTGATGAGTTTGTGCCAAGTGAAGATACCATGCCGCTGTAGATGAAAGGTGAGGTCCCTTGGTATGTGTAAATCACCAAGACCACAAATGATGGGGTCAATGCCAATGAGGACACTACTGCGAGTATATATCCGCCATCGTAAGCAGGTCAAGAAAAATGTTTCAATCTTCCTCATGCTGAGCCATATAACAGATCCATTCCGTGGCCCAATGGTCCTTGCCTGTACCAAAACTCAATGTTCCTGCCCTTCATGTATTTCTGTCGAATGAGATTGCTCCATGGGCTACAACCAAAGATGCCTCTCCACAAAATGCGGCATATAAGCCCGCATCCAAAAAGTCAAAGATCCTTTAAGCCCCATCCGCCTTGTTGTTTTGGTAAAGATATGTCCTTCATTTTTGCAAGATGGATTTTTTTGTGAGTGGACGAGCCTCCTCAAATGAAGTTTGTAGAGATCTTATTGAGACGCTGAATGATGCTTGAGGGTAAATAGAACAAATGTGCCCAAAAAACAGATAGTTGTGATAATACCGCCATGGCCAGAATCACTCTACCAGCCAGAGATAGAGACCAGAATTCCCATGATGATATTTTTTTATAATATCGCTCAATGAGCCATTCCCAGTCTATGGCCGAATATTTATGTGTTTTAAGGTGGAAGCCGAGATATGTAATGCCATTCTGGATGGGATATGCGAGAACACCAAACGTATCAGCAATTATGTTAATCATTGCCATGTCTGCCCCATTATAGTATAAAATAGATTTGGATTTGTTGATAACAAGTCCCGTGGCCTTTTGAAAATTGTTGAGGATGTCAAAAAAGCTGACCCATGATGATAGGTGAAGCATGGCGCATAGAAGGACATTGTCCATGAACATATTGTGTGATAAAGATATGTGCATGCTAATCTTGATGGGAATACATCGGTGTTCATCCACTGCCTTGTTAATGTATAGACTGAGCGTATTCATGGCTAGGATAAAAATAATGGGTGCAAGAGCGCATCCTTGGCAGAGTCCCCTTTTAGCGCGGAAGTAAGGAGATGGAATGCCATTGATATTGATAGCATAGTTAACGTCTTCAATACAAGCCATGATCCAGCTGATCATCTCAACCCGAAGCCCAATCTTAGCCAATGGAAATCTGATGAAGCCCCAGTCTATACAGTCATATGCCTTTTGTAAATCAATTTTGAGAACAACCCCGTCAATGCTCTTGGAGAACATGGAAAAGATACATTCCTGAGTAAAAGCCACTGTGTCCAAAATGTTCTGGCCCTTTAGAAATGCATGTTGATCCTTAGATAAGTGAGTGGCCAAAGTGCCCTTTATGTGCTCCGCGATGATCTATGATATGACCTTGAAAGAAATGTTGCACAAGGAGATCGGTCTAAAGTCTGAAAAGGATTCCGCATCTCTCTTCTTTGGGATGAGAGCAATCAAAGTGGATGAAGTGTTAGGATGAATGCACCCATAGATGCGGGATTCCTCAATCATCCGGATGAGGTCATGTTTGATAATGTCAAAGAATTGTATAAAGAATTCTATGGTCCAGCTGTCTGGGCCAGGACATTTGTCTTTGCTGAAAGCCTTAAGGATC
This sequence comes from Pinus taeda, assembly GCA_000404065.3. Taxonomy (NCBI): domain Eukaryota; kingdom Viridiplantae; phylum Streptophyta; class Pinopsida; order Pinales; family Pinaceae; genus Pinus; species Pinus taeda. The sequence goes on along the minus strand of APFE030920209.1, from coordinate 72,237 downwards.
CCATGGAGCTCGTCCTCAGTAATCGGTTGGAAAATAGAGTCATTTATATCATCATCAAACATAGTGGGAGATAATTCAATACCCCATAGAATGTCTTGTATAGCGCGTCCCGTGCCCCGACTGTATTGATTTTTAAAGTGTTTGAGGGCAGCATCAGTGATATCCTGATGCGAGTAAAAATATCCTCCATCTCCATCACAGATTCTCCAAATAGCATTCATCTCTCGTCTGTGATTTGCATATTTGTGGAAAAATTTAGTATTCCGATCTCCCTCCCTGAGCCATAACGCCCTACTCTTGAGGCGCCATGAGGATTCCTCCTTCTTTAATAGTTGGATCTTGAGACGAGATAACTCAGTAATATGGCACCTGATGCTAAAAGAAAGAGAATTTGGATCATTTGAGGAGAGAATAACGTCCATTTCATTTTGAATCTTCTGCAAAGAAGATCGGTCGCACTTCCTTTTTTCCATTTGCCATGACTTGACTTTAGATCGAACGTAGGACATACGATCTCTAAAGGTGGGGGGAGATGAAGAAGAGTAATAAACAGAGGCATTCCATGCATTAGAAACAACGAGGATTAAACCCGGATCATCCATGAATGTTCTATCAAATTTGAAAGGATAATGTTGACGGAAAAAAATGTGCCTCCATTGTATGTAAACGGGTCGGTGGTCAGATATGGAGTCGTTCCCAATGGAAAGAAAAGGCATACCCATAGAATCTAGAATGTCCACGTCTGTGATAACACGGTCAATACGCTTAGCAATATAGGCACATCCGGACCAACCGTTATCCCAAGTATGAGTCAGTACTGATGGAGCAACATCGATGAAATTCCTGTTCAATAGATGGTTCCTTAAGAAGTCTCCTAGCGGGTCCATTTTCCTGCCACCACCCCAAACTTCGTCAGGACAGAGGGTAAAATTCATATATCCCACAATCATCATACGTCGAATGTCACATATATCCGATGTAAAGAAACGGTCCCAGAAAGGATATATGTGCACATAAGGAGCATATGTAATTAGAATATGAATAGGGAGGCGGTGCCCCCGGAATGTGGCAGAAATCATAATGCCAGCAAAGCATTTATAGGCAATGGCACGAATCCAAAGGGGATTCCACAAAACACCGAGCCCTCCAGAGTGTCCACATGCATAAATGGCCACCATATACCATGATGGGAACATCTTCCGGAAGTAAGTAATGGATGACTGTCTGTCATGCATAGTTTCTTGAATAAGAATGATCTTCGGCCGAGCAGAGATGAAAATATGTTTTAGTGCAAGATATTTGGGGCCAGCACCGAGCCCCCGAATGTTCATGGAAATAATGTCCATCATGGAATAGATGGACCAGCCGCATCTGCTCTAAGAGGTTGTGTCTGAGGAGAAGACATATCAAAAATCGGGACGTCAACCAGAGATAAAGACCGAACCCCTTGCTCAGGACATTGTGATCTTCCGCGAAAGTGGCGAGAGCCACCCTTGGATGTCTTCCTAACAGTGATGTTTTTGCTGGACGTTGGGCTGATAATGGGAGAGGCACGATGGAAAGGCTTGTGAATGGTAAGTGGCTCAAGTTCCATAGATTTATGTTGAAGAAGGAGGTCAATGTCACTGTTAAAGAGATTGGCGGGCGATGAAGTGGGATAATTAACAGGAGTGACCGCAGAGACGGGCTCCTTCCCCTTTGTGGACAGAGGGTGGGTAGCGTGAGGGGGGGAGGAGGAGGAAATGAAGATGGGAAGAGAACCCCTGGATATATCTCCAATCGGAATAGGAGAGGGAGATCGAATAGCAGTATCATCTGTAGGCTCGGGGATTGCGGCACATGGATGGAAAGATGAGCGTGACTGTGGGAGATTGACCCAGGCCAGATCAGATCCAATAGGAGAATTGGATGGATGTCCATCGGAAGGACAAGGAGATAAGGATGGAGGGTGATGAGGGGCAGATGGCAGAGGGGCAAAGAAATAATCAGAGGCGCAGGGGTGGCGCCGAGATGATTTATTCTGATGAGGAAAACGGCATCTGTGGGCATCTTTTCTGGGGAATTTATCTATGAGATGCCCAGTCTTGTGGCAGGCAGCACAACGGAAAGGGATGCCCCAGAAGTCCAGTCGTTGGGAGATCTGCATGCCTCGCCAAGTGATGTCAATATGCTCCGGATAACCACCCCTGTAAGCCCAGTCAATAAGGATCCAAGCGATCCTTTTGTCTTTTTCGCCAATACACCACGGGTCAACGTAAACAAACCGGCCAATAGAATTACCAATAATTTCTAAGATCTCTTTCGACCACATCTCCAGCGCAAGGTTCGGGAGTTTCACCCAAATCAGGTTGTGAGATGGCGTGTTCTTCAAAGGGTCATACCCAATGAACCATCGATGGAGGGCAAGGAAACTCTGCTTGTATACCCAAGGAGCACGAAGAATGACATCAGCATCAGCAACATCATGAAAATGAAAGCAATACCAGTCCTTCATGAGATGGGAAATGATAGGCGTGTAACCAATCACAGGCTTCCAATGGACAGCAATCCATTTCCGCATCTCCACGTCGCACATTTCCAAGAAATGCCAGCGATCGATAAGGGCAAATTTCTGTAAACTGTCAATCCGCTCAGCAAGGTGTGGGCTGTCCAAGTCAATGGCAGGAGGGGGTGCCAAAGACTTAGCTGGAATACGAGACTTGTTGTAGGTCTTATGTGAGTCAGCATCCATACGGGAAGATCGAGCCCGTGAACCATCAGCACCATGGCTAGGAAAGGACTCGTGGAAGGACTGGTGAATAGTGGAATGATCCATGGTGGATCGCTCATTCGGCATGTGGCGGGCTGGGG
>APFE030920209.1:33811-55460 GCA_000404065.3 Pinus taeda | reverse complement strand
ATAATAAATGGGCTAATCCCCATGATACATAGGAAAAATGGGAGGCGATTTTATCAATAATATAATATGTATATATAATTTTTTTGGCGAATCTCTCACCAGATTACATTATCTTGTACAGTGATGGAGAATCTTTCACTGAATTATAAAATCTTGTAAGATCTTGGCAAATCTTTTACTAAATAATAAAAATTGTGAAGTCTTGGTGAATGTTTTGTTAAAGTATGAAACCATATATGATAATAAGAAAACATATTCATTAAACTGTAATATACTAACATACATGTTTGGAAAAAAGAAACATAATTTTCTCTTCCTACAAACAATGTTCCAAGTTTCAGTGGCCATGTTTTTCAAGGTTCTTAAAATACACTCTTTCATATCCTTCTATTAATTTTGATAATATTCTACAACAATGTTCTTGTAGGTGTTGATCTTGACCACCAGTTCTGTCAAGGTAGGAGAGATTAATATTTTCACTACCACGTTTTTCAAGCTACCACTTTTTTCAAGTTATTAAATTTCTTTCTTATTCCATAGACTCCAACTACAAGATAAAAAAAAACACATCAAGTTTTTTTACCCCAACACACCAACAAGTAGCAAGCCCCAACTGTATTATATAAGAAAGTATTAGGTATCCCAAAGGCTTGAAGGGGATCCAATTGAAAGAAGTGGAAATTGTGAGAAGCCTTCCAATCAATATATGAATATATAAATGTAGATTTATTATTATTTTAATTGGAAATCTTCAATTAAATAATAAAATCTAATTACGTCTCTCCCAATCTAAATAGCTTATTAGCATAATTCACTACCCTTATATGTCTCACATTTTTTAACAGCCTTGTAAAATGTAGATTAATTTCCTTTTTGGTGAACAATCTCCACCTTTTAGGAAAATATGGTGCAGTGGCCCTACAGATCATTAGGGCAAACTAAGAATAGCACAAAAGATGAAAGGTTGTACAAACCAACTTATTTTTCAAGCAACTAATTTAACATCAGTACCTAAACTTTTCCATGAAGATATCATATTGAGAATGTTTGAAAAATGGTGGGAAATCTTCTACCAGAGTGATGCGGAAAGAGTGATAAGGTTTCACTGTTTTGAATTTTTTTTGCTAAATAAGAAAAACCAATATTAATGGAGATATTGGTATTTTTTACTAAATTTTGTGAAGTGACTAAATGTTGCTTTAACCATTCACCTTAAGATGTTTTTACAATATAATTTCCTAAGTCTATTTAATATCTTCATTATCATAAAAACCAACCTATATCCATCTTAACTCCACATCTACCACTCTTAGGGGGATGAAATCTATTTATCCCTCTGAGCACTTGGTAGACCCAGAATTAAGATGGATCTAAGATAGAATTTCCCCTTTAAATAGTCTATGCTCACATGAATACCATGGGTCAATACCATGGGTTATCATAAACCTGGAGCTTAAAAAATTACTATTAGTAATTTATAAAAAATTAATAAAATTAATAATTGATTTTTATTTTTTATTTTATTATTATTATTTTTTAAACCAAGTTAAAATGTTTAACATACATTAAATTACAACATCCATTTTTACTTTTGATCCACCAAGCCCCCTGAGAGGGATCAAATATTTTTTCACTCTATGTTAGTTTTCATATCACGATATTTGATCCCTCTTAGTAGATCCAGAGTAAAGATGGATCTATGCTGGTTTAATTCCCCCCTTTAAATAGGCTACATTCCACGTGAATACCATGGGTCAATACCATGTGCCATTTTTATTTTTATTAATACTAATATTAGGGTTAATAATGCTTTATTGCATGGTATTAATAATAATCTAGCCCATCATATTTGGCCCATAGTATTTTGCCCATAGGTTTCACCTAAATATAATATATTTTTATTTATTTACCATATCTCTGCTTTATTTATATTTTTATTTGTTTACAGCCTTGCATGTATATAAGGTGACTTATCGAGTAAATATAAAAAATGTTTTATTTATTTACCATACCCCTCATTTATTTATATTTTTATTAATTTATCATACCTCTTTTATAAATATGGTATTTGGCCCATAGGATTCACTTAAATAAAACATATTCTTGAAAATTAGGGCGAAAGGAAGGTTGTAACTCCTAATTTCAAGGGCTAAATTTACCCTTTTTACCCTCTCCTTTAAAATAAGGTGCGCTAACCTCCATACCTAATTTTTTTATAAAATAAATTTGAGGGGATTTGTAAAAATGTAGTATGATACAAAATATTCGCCCAGTAAAAATTTAAAACCCCTTAATTTTTCCTAAGGGAGAAAATTCACCCCTAAAATTTTCCATGTTCCCAAGGATCCTTTGACGCTTTAAATAAATCCTTGATTAGTGATCCTTTATTGCATCCCCCTGACCACTACTGCGATTATTTCATGTATTTGGCAGCAACTGATAACACTATTGCTATGTTGTTAGTTCAGGATGACGATGAAAACAACGAGCACATGGTTTATTATATGAGCCAGAATCTTCTTGATAGTGAGTCTTGCTATGCTCATGTTGAGAAGCTTGCTTTGGCAGTGGTTCATGTTGCCTAAAGGTTTCTACATTATATCCTTTTACGGAAAACCACCGTGATTTTTGATTGTAACCCCATGACATATATACTTACTCGCCAGTTACGTGGGGGAAAATACTCCAAATGGATCATGATCCTGTAGGACTTTGATTTGGAATTTACCATGGCCAAATCAAAGAAATCGCTTGTCTTTGCTGAGTTAATCAGTTCTCTTCCATCTGCAAGCACTCCAACTGGTTTTACTGAGTAGATACCTGATGAAACTTTATTTCTAATTAGAACTATTGACCAATGGTATGGAGACATTATTGTTTATCTCCAAACCCAGACTTTCCAATATGAGTTGTCACGATTTGACCAACGCCGCATCTGACATCAGTTCCAACCCTATTAGATCATTGGTGACACATTGTATCAGGTCGGTGTAGACTATATCCTTCACAGATGTCTCACCCTCAAAGGGGCTGAGCGGGTATTAAATGATTTCCACTCTAGTGCCTATGGTGGTCATATGTCTGGATATGCCACTGCTAAGAAGATCCTTTGTGTTGATTATTTATGGCCTTATATATTCAAATATTGCATTCTAGCTGTCTAAAAATGCCATGAATGTCATATTTTGATCCACAAGCAGCGCGCCCCATCCTCACCCCTACATTCAGTAATTGTCGTTGGCCCATTCACCAAATGGGGCATTGATTTCATGACATGTATCCCTCACTCGACTGGGGGGCATGGTTATATCATTGTCACCATCTACTATTTTACGAAATGGGCCGAGGAGATGCCTACATACAATGCTGCCAGTATTACTGGCGTGCAGTTCCTTTTTAACCATTTTATAGCACATTTTGGTGTCCCTCAAGCTATCGTGACGACCATGGATCACATTTTCGTCAGCACATGATGGCAGGGCTAACTTCTAAGTTGGGCCTTCGACATGATAGCTCAACTCCATATTATCCACATGCCAATAGCCAAGTTGAAGTAGTCAATAAGGTTTTGATTACTATGCTTTAGCGTACTATTGGAAAGCACAAAAATATTGGCATTTAATGTTATTCTTAGCTCTTTGGGCTTACCAAACTTCTTCTAAGACAACCATTGGATTCACTCCATTCCAGCTGGTGTATGGTTTAGAGGAAACTCTTCTAATCAAATGCGAAATCTCTTCACTTAAGCTAGCTATTGAACTTCTTCCGAATACCTTGCCTGAAGAGGAGTGATTACTGTATCTTGAGAGACTCGATGAGACTCGTCACATCATTGTGATGGTCATCGAAGCTCAAAAGAAATGAGTCAAATCTCATTTTGACCAAACCATTTCTCCTCGCACTTTCACTGAAGGCAACTTGGTCCTTCTTTACAATCAAGCCAATGATAAATTGGGGGAAGATAAGTTTGAACCCATGTGGAATGGGCCCTACATTGTCAAGTGTGCCTTACAGAAAGGTTCCTATGAGCTATGTGATTATGAAGGAAATGCATTGTCATAACCCTGTAATGGGTTGTATCTCAAAAAGTATTATGTGTGAGATTCGTGTAATAATGTTTTTACATTAGTGTGTTAATTCATCAGTGTGTGTTTTGATTTTTGGTGTGTTTGTTTTCTTTGCAGACATATGTTTTTATGCTTACCATGTGTTCCACTTAGTTTGCAAATGTCATCAAGTCATTACATTGGTTTTGTTGATGGTGATTGTCATAGCACACGAAACCTATCTTCCGCAACATGGGTACTCTATGACCTTAATGCCGAGCTGATTAACTTAGAAGGTATATGCCTTGGTCGAACAACCAATAATATTACTAAATATAGTACAGTTATTGAACTCTTGTCACATGCAGTTTCTCTTGGCATTAGGGATTTAGTTGTCAAATTGGATTCATAACTCGTTGTGATACAATTAAACAATCATTATTTAGTAAGGAATACACAAATACTGCATATGCATCTACATGTTAGATTGCTGGAAACAAATTTTGTTCTTAATAGACATTTGTGTCATTTGTAAAACTGAATCATGTTATGAACACATAAGTAGAAATAAAACATACATATACATATATACATATACAAATAATATATATATATATATATATATATATATATATATATATATATATATATATATATATATATATATATATATATATATATATATCTATATAATATATATATATATATACTCTGCGAGAGTGTTTACATGAAAATGTCAAAAAATATAGTGTTCTAATACACTTGGATTTCAAAGCCTACAAAATGTGTAAAAGACTAGACGAACTATCAAGCTGCATAGTGCTCATGATAGCACAAGACTGCCATGATCACTCGGCCTAGCAACTAACGCCGTCTCACAGAGACTCCCACAGTGTCTCTCTACGAATGCAGTGGAACATCGTTGATAGTGGAATAATCTAGAACCCCTCAAGTGATTGCCTCTAGATTTTGTTCCATCTCAGATAAGGGGTCAACTCCTTCCTCATAGTCTACACCCACTATCGGATGGGTAGCTTGCCATGCTATTGGCGACATGCCTGGTGGTCTCTCTCATCCCACATTTACACATTTACATAAGTTGAGTCTTAGTTCACACTTTTATAAAAATCATAAAAACTTGAAAAAATTCAAAAGACAATTTTTTACCTACGTCGTTCCACTGTTCACCTGGCGGCAGAGGTAGATCTAGATCCCCTCTAAAATATGTGTCGGCATAAGTGTAGTCATCTACAATAAGCAGTTGACATTCAAGCCAAGTGAAGTACTGTGGTGGACAATGCATAGGTTGACTTGTGCCTCCTCGAGGCATGAGATGGCTCCATCTCACGAGCCTTAGATCTTGAGGGGTAGGATGTGGTACTTCTGCCCACTGATACCAGAAGAGCGGTATTTGCTCCAAGAAGAAGGTCACTAGTATAGAACTAAACTCGAATTGCTTCAGGTGTCTATGCTTACCCTTGTTCAGTTGGCTCTTCATATTCGCCAAAATACCTCCACACTAGTTGAAGATGGTGGGGGTCAAACATGCGATAGTGTACTGAAACTGAGACTTGGAAGCCTCACGCAAAGCTTGCATACCGGATACACATGCCATGGTGAAATTTTTTTTCTTAGAACGAGGTTATTGGTGATTTTTGTAATCTTCACCTTACCTCTGTTGGTTATCTCGACACCACAATAGTATCTATGGACTAGACTCCTGGTACCATCACCTCCTTGGTGAGAGCCAAAGAGTTGAACTGCTTCTCCTCGACGAGATAATCCCATGATGAAATATATGTCCATCTCCTCCAGTTCTAGTTCTTTACCTTTTATGATGAAGATCTCTTGATCTACATCCCAAAGGCTAATCAGATAAGGTAGCAATTCCATCTAAGCCCTTAACCCTATGGCCCAGAAGAATTTCAGTTGGCAACAATCCCTTAGAGAATTTATGCATGCCAGATCCTGAGATGCTTGGAAATCCTCAGCCTCATGGCCTCTTTATTTCCACTCCAAGACCATATTTCTCCTAAAAGCAACATTTAAACCCTTATTAATTCTTTTTACATGGATAAAAATCATCAATTTTTTCTTAAAAGAGAGTTTTTAACTTCAAAAAATCCCTCGCGATACCATCGCGCCTATTTTTCAAAACAATGTGATGGCATAACGTGAGCCTTTGGGCTTGAGCATGACCATCATGGGTCTAATGACCATACCCGTGATGGTCACCGACGACCTAAAATTTTAAAATCCTTCTTTCTAGCCTAAAATTCACCGTTAAAATTGCATAAAAAAGTAATAAAATGCAAAAGCAGGGATGAGGCTCTTACCTGTCATAGACGGATTGTGAAATGGTACCCTAAATCTCCAATAACAGCCACTGTAAAATCAAGGAAATTAGGGCACAAAATCACTTTCTGAGCTTAGTTTGGTAAAATTGTAAAAAATGAAATTACTTTTTCCTATTTATAAGTTTTGAAAGTCATTTTGTCAAATATTTTTGTAATATTTTAACATTTTCTCGATATCAGTGATGGGTGTGCTTCTTGTGCAATTGCAGGTGCATTTAATGTGAAAAATGATCATTATTGACTGATTATGGGAGTTTTATTTTATCTCTTTTTTAGAGTCATTAAATAAACGAAAAAGGAACCCCCTTGGAGTCATCTTTCTGCTCTTTTTTGACTCTCGAAAATTGAAAAGATTGTCGAGTACTTGTTGTTTCGAACTCATTAAAATAAATGAATCAATGTCACCTTAGTATATGTTTACCCCTTTTTTGGGCTGAGACTGACTATTTACGAAAAATTCATACCTTGGTAGACATGGTGAAGAGGTTCCCTCGGATATTGTTTTCTACTATTTCATATTCGAGGGACAAATTATGAAAAGGGACATGATGAAGTTTTCTTCTTCAAACTCTCTAAACATGAAAAAGGTACTGAGTTTTTCTTACGTCAGGCTCATTAAAACTTTGTGATGAAAGACTCGTCACCATGATGAGACCGAGCTTCTCCTTCCTAGGGCTCATAAAACTTATTAGGGTGGATTCATTTGAAGAATGAACTTACATAACAAGCATATGATATCCCCTTCAAGCTTGCGATAAAAATAATTGGGGTACTCACTAGAAATAACATGGGAAAATGGTGATGAGACATCCTTTGTATAGGCAGCATGTCTCTCTTTAACATGACACTCTTTTGCTCTCGTTTCAGGTTTGGGATATCCTCACTCAATCACTTGTCCTCCCGGGTTTGGGTGATCCATCTTGCCTCTAATTTGACTATTCCACACTTCAATCATGACCTTAGTCCCATGTTGAGTCATATGATGCCACACTTTAGAATCGTGTCACCAATATGTTCAAGAGCAGTCCAATCTGTAGTTATTTACCTATACATTCTTCGAGTCATTGCTACAGTCCTGAATATCATTCCACTTTATTCCTTGTTTCATGTCGATGATGAGGGATTCATCATTTCCCTCCTTCAATGGGTCACTTCCTGTCGACTTCAACTCACTATCAAGGAAGATGACTTAGGAAATCCCTTTTAGTACCTTATAGCTTGCATGCCTTAATGGAAAGTTCTTTGCATCCGATGTTAGGTCTTCAATATTGGCCTTCGGTCGGGTGATTCCATGAGTGTTCAACATGAACTTCATTTTTCACATTCATGGATTGTACTGTCGTACCTTGAGGGCCATTGTCATTATTGGTGGTTTTTCTCATACCTATTAATGGTCCACATCATTGGCCGGTAATCAGGTGGTTTTCTATCATGCTCAACTTCAACATGTTTATTCACATGTTAGGATTCGTACATTGATCAGGTCGGGATGGAGCGCAAGACCCCAAGTCTTGCTTGTTATGGCTCAAGCTGGATGGAGTTTTATGCTATTCATGATTGTACACATGTTTCTACTGTACAGATGGTTGTGACCATACTGTGAGACTTTATATTCATGATGATCCTTATCTGGATGGTTGCGCCCATACCATGGATCTTTTATCTAGTCTTCATCGTCCAGATGGCTGTGTCCCAACCATGGATTCGTGTCTTGATCTCAAATATGTATATGTATATGCATCCTTGATTTGTATGTCTCCTGACAGTACGTGTCCTTGTCCTTGCCAAAATATCGTAAATCATCTCAACCATCACTCCTCGTTTTGATTTCATGCTTTAGGGGGAATTTGTTACACATTATTTTGTCACGCCTACTGCAATTCCTTGTGACATACCTTGAAGTGCCTAAAACATGATCATTATACAATATACTCATCAATGCATACAACTCAGATCCCTCCTTTAACTTTTCTTGGAAAATCCCTGGAGCTTTCCTTGAAGAAATGGCTCTTGAAACCCTAAAATGAGAGTCATCACCCTTATGAAGCTCAAAACCGTGATGATATCCCATTGCACCTTGTTAAGACAGTGATGGAGTTGCTTCATTCTCTCTCATACTGATGATGGTCTCAAAAAGGAAGTTTTCCCAAAGAGGATGAGAAGCTTCATGATCTAGAAGCTTCCAGAGCGGCGAGCTAGAGATGGTTTCGCATAGATGAGGTCAAATCCTAATAATTTTACCTCTTGGTATCATCCCTATGAGATACCTCCTTAAGACGTGGCCCTAATACTATCTTTGGAGGAGGTCTAACTCCCTCTCCTAGCCTATAAATCCCCCCTCTACCATTCCCAAATGGTTGATCTATTTCCATTTGCACCCCTATGCCGAGCTTGTGCTTAGAGGCTATTCATTAGACTTGGAAAAGGAGTGTTGGAGAGTTTCTTGGCTTGGACTTGTATTACCACTCAAGGAGATCCTTTCAACATCAAGGCTATGGTTGTTAGCTTTCCATTTATTCTTTAAATAATAATAAACTGCTGGTTCATCTTCCCAAAATATACATGTTCATGTATGTATTGGTTTCGCATTACTTGATTAGGTAAATAGGTTATTATTGGATTTGCTATTGGTTTTGGTATGCTTTGTTGTCTCTTGGTTACTTTTGTAGGTACATAAGAGCCTGAAGAAGCAGGAACAAGTCCGTGACACAAGTAGTTCGAGGATCTCAACAAAGGAAATCAGATTAGCATCAGAGCAAGGTAGGATACCTCTCTTGTTCTAGTTTTCAATTATAATCTAGGAAGATGTCTATTTGATTGCCCCTTCAGTTGCTAGACTCACTCATTGGGCTAGAGGGATTGTCTCTATTGACAGAGAGGATTAACCTTGTCAAGACAACAAGGACCACGATATGTAAGAGTAGATAATGGAGTCTGTATCAAGTAGAAGTAAGGCATCTATGGTATTTTTTGCATGATTCAACTAATTAAAGGAAGAAAAGAGCCATGCTGGAGTACATTATGAACTCTGTGGTTAATTTAAAAGGCATGGGGAGCCTTGCCAAAGTGTGTAGATGGACTGAGATTAAATTCTCAGCATGGAAGATCACACAGAGAGTTGGTGAAGCACTAATGAGCCCATCCTCATGTTTAATGCAATGGTAGAACTCAAGTAGTAGACACAATAATAGTATGGAGGTTTCATACAAAGGTACACTCAGGTATTTTGGAAACAGACAACAAAGAAAACATTGAGCAGTGTGCAACAAAGGAACAAAACCAATGACTTCCATTGAGAAAAGTGGGGAAGATAGTAGTGTTGTATGTGCGAAGAGAGTATTGTAGTGTGTGTGAGATCTGTGCTACTATACCGAGTTGTTGAATGGAGTAGAGTGCTACAAAGAGAGTAGAGGATAGGGTGTTGTTGTGTGAGGCCTAAAGATATAGTGGAATAGTAGTGGACCAAGAGCATAAGTATGATACCGCAGTGAACCAGATTGGTATTTCTCTATATATGTAATTGCCTATGTTTTTATTTTGAAAATTGTATGAAAGGTAGAACCATGGCTAGAATAGGTGGTGGTGTGCATTCATAAGAGGTTGGTGCCTCTTGGAAAGTAGGTTCTTTCTATATTAAGGGGGTAGGTGCCTCTTGTGATGGGTCCTCACAAGAAAAATGGTGGTTTTTTCCCTTTGGGTTTCCACATAGAAATACCTATGTCAACATGTGTATGTTTCTCATGTCATGGATTGTATGTACATGTGAATTCCTTATCTTGTTGATAGTTTGTATTGTGTATGAGATCTCTCACATTTAATTGACCATACTGAAAATAATATTAATCTATAACCATTAAAGGGAAAGTAAATTTTTATTCATCAATGGTTTTGATTTTGAATGCTCCATTATCAAAGAAAATATCTATCTCATAAGGACCAAGCTAGTGAGTTTGAAGCTTTCCTTGAAAATCATTAAATTTAGACTAAAAAAGAAGAGCCCAATCACTTGGATTGAATCTTTTAGCTTTGATAAACTTGAAATTCCATCTTTATCTTTGTTTTTGAACTATGTTGGTTCTTTGGATAACATCTCGTTGAATCTCATTTACCTAATTCAATTGTGCTAACCTCTGTTTTTGAGCTTCAGATAGATCAATGCCCATTTTTGCTACTGTTATAAAAATCTCCACTTGGAGCTCTATTGGAAGGAAAACTTGCTTTCCATAGAAAAACTTATAGGAATACAATTGTATTTTTCCATATGGCATGGTATGCTCATAGTGCCTATGGAAGCCTTTTTGGCCAATCTCTTCTATGAAAATGCACAATATTGGTTAGAATTACTTCAAGTACCTTATTGGTGGATTCCACTTGCCCATTGGCTTGTGGATGATATGAAGTAGACTTTAAATGTTTGATTTTGTATTGCTCCATTATTTTCTGCATCAATTTGGATGTGAATTAAGTACCTTGATCTGTCACAATTTCCCTTGGGACACCAAAATGAGTAAAAATATCCTTAAAAATAAATATAACTACAACATTTTTAGTTTCAAAAGGAAGTGGTTTAGCTTCTATCCATTTTGTAACATAATATATACAGACAAGTATATGCCTTTTCTGTCTAAATGGAGGATTGATTGGACCAACAAAATCCAGAGTCTATTTTTCAAAAGGATCTGCTAGTACCTATGGTTGTGGAGGCATCTCATCTGATAGAATAGGTTTTCCCATTATTTTACAACTATCACATCTCTTGAAATATTCCTTGGCATATTTAAAAAGAGAATACCAATAATATCCCAAAAGAAGGACTTTGTAAGCAATTCTTCTATCAACAAAGTGTCCTCCACATGGTTCATCATGACAAGATTTCAATATTTCTGGTACTTCATCTTCTTGGACACACCTTTGGATGATTAAATCAAGTCTATTTCTTTATAATTCTCCATCTATCCAAGAATAGGGAGCATTGGATTTGATGAATTTCTGGTTCTCTTTGGTTGATAATTATGGGGGTAACTTTCATGTAGCCAAATAATTAACAATATCTGCAAACCAATGAGTTTTAATAGATATTGCAAAAATATATTCATTAGGAAAATTATCCTTTATAGGAACATCATTATTATCATTCTGCATTCTAGAAATGAAATCAAAAACTATGTTTTCTTCCTTGGTCTGTCAGGGATAGTAATATTGAACTCTTGGAACAATAACAAGCATCTTGTGATTCTTCCATTAATAATTGGGTTTTTAATTAAATATGTAATAGCATAGTGATATCTATGAATGAAAGTTTCATAACGATTTATATAATATCGAAACTTGTTAATGGAATGCACACCAGTTAAAAACTCCTTTTTTATTACAATATAATTTAACTCTCCAAGAGTCAATTTTTTTCTTGTGTAATAAATAGCATAAGGAGTTAGATCTTTCTATCAGAACACTACTCCTAGAGATGTATCTGAAGCATTCATTGAAATATGAAAAGGAAAATACCAATTAGGTCCCCCTAAAATTGGTGCTTCAATGATTTTCTACTTCAATGACTCAAATGCTTTATGGCAGTTAGAATTCTTAAAAAAATCACAATCTTTTGTAAGAAGTGTAAAAAGTGGAGAGGCTAATTTTGTGAAGTTTTCTATGAATCTTCTATAATAACCAGTGAAACCAAGAAAAATTCTAACATCTATTTGACAAGTAGGAATTGAAATATTAGAAATTACTTCTACCTTATATGTATCCACCTTAATTCCATCACTTGAAATATGGTGGCCTAAAAAAATTCCTTCATTAAACATCATAAAACATTTCTCATGACTCAATGAAATATTTTCTTCTTTACACCTAATGTGAATTTTTTCTAATTTTTCAAGAGCTTCTTCAAAAGTATTTCCATAGAAAGTAAAATCATCCATGTAAACTTCCACAAAGTCATGAATTATATCAGAAAATGTTGAAAATAGCAACAAGAAATCTTATAAATAGCATTGCTATAGATGGAATTTCAAGTACCAGTGTGGAAAATAGCAACAAGAAATGATAAAATAGAAATGCTAAAAATAACATTGCTATAAATAACATTTCAAGATATATTCCAATTTTAATTAGTCCCTGAATTAAAATTCGAATTTGATCTCAGCAGTTGTTTGAAAAATAATTAATTAATTCATCTTGAGTTAATTAATTGGAGAAAATGAAACATGAAGTCTATGTGAAGACATGCAAGAATTATCCCTTTCATTGAGGAAGTTATCCCTTAATTAAGGAGATAAGGATGAGTTGTATTTGAGTTGTAATTAGTTAGCTCAGTTAATTGAGTTAAGTTAAGTTAAATTAGTTCCAAATAGTTGGAGGAACTAATTGTGAGTTCAGTCAGTTAATGCATGCATGCATGCAACTAGTGTTCTCCAGATAACTGAATATTCTCTCATAAATAACTCATGCATGTTAGTTCAGTCAGAGACCTCGTTGAGATTAAAGGAAGGGACAATGTACTATCAGTTGGAGGAATTTTCCTATAAAGGAAACTCATTCATGTAGAAGGAATTATCTCCTTTAGGATTGCGCAGTTAGATCAAAGGTTAGTGAGTGTGTGAAGAGGACAATTCACAGAGGTGGTAACATTGGACCTTAAGGAAAACTGCACAAGGAAATAGGAGGCTTGGAGGGTAGAGGAGAAGGTTTGTGAGAATCCTTTGACTGTTTATGAGCAGCAGAGGGATTGCAGAGATGTAGATCCACTTGGGCTCATCAACCCCAACCTATAGATCAGTACTATTAGGGCCCATCAAACCCTAATTCAGTTGTTAAATTCCCTAAAGAAGTCAACCATCAGAATGCCTAGCTTCCCAAGAAGTTTCATGACCAAAATCATCCAAAAACTGCCTCTAAGGAGATCAACATAGGTAGGCCTTCATTAGGGTGCGTTGCAATGCATACCATACACTGACAGGGTGCTATGTAGTGCACTTGGTCCCTCTTGGGCCTGCGTTGGGCGAATTTGAGTGAATTTCCATGAGGGTTTGAAAGATTACTTATTCATTAGATGCCTCTAGAAGTTTCTCAAGGTTATCTACTCCTTTGAGCTCGTATTTGGATGAGGAAGGGAGTTAAGGAACATCAATCCCTTATCCCTTCCTCCATGGAACTAAATTCTAAGTTTGGGAGGGCATTCATTATCACCATTTATGGCATAAATTTTTCCATTCGCCTATAAAAAGACCACTCATCTAAGTGATAAGGGGCTAGAAATTATTGAATTATAGGGAGATGTTGTTAGTATGAGACTTGAGTTGATTTCAAGTATTGTAATGATGTCAAAATGTCTTTCTTGTCATGAGGAAAGGATGGGATTGAACTGGGGGAGTGATGCTAAATCGAGAAATGGGTCATAAATCTTCCTTTTACTAATAAAGTGTTCAAAGCTTTTTCCATATGCTTGTGTTATTCATTTATTCTTTCATATGTATATCATGTACTTGATTCCATGCTATGTTTAATCAATAGATCATTATCATATGCTTTGATTGGTTGTTGTCTTATGTCTGTGTGTATGTACTCTTCAAGGTGATTAAGTACTGAAAGGAGTGACAGAATCAGTCAAGGGAGATAAGGAGCAAGCGAAGGCTATAGGTAGGCTTCTTTGCCTCTTATTTAAACTATTGATCATAGGAAAAGTAGAGAACTCTTTAAGATGTTGTTCTTAGCTACTAGTCTAGGGGTTTAAGCGTTTATCCGTAGACATTAAAACTTCCCAAAACGGAGACTCCGCTGGGGAGTTATCATCCATCCTAGTAGCTTATCAGCCTCTTAATACATTTCTACATTTTCCATCTTTTATTTTGTCGATGTTTCGAGTCTAGACCAAGACTCATGATCAGGACTTGTTTTTACAAAGGAGAGAGACAGTAGAGATAAATAAGGTTAGGTTGAGATGTCAAGTCTGAGAGCCGACCAGCTTAATGATTAAGAATTAACCAGATATTTAATATTTTAATATATTTATAATTATCCTAAAATATTAAAGCCCTTTTTTATTTTTGTTAAAGCCCTTTTTTAATTTTGTTAAAGCTCTTTTTTAATTTTATCTATTAAAGTTTTTTATTAATTGCATTTAAGTGCATTATTTTTGTAATAAGTTTCTTGGTTATATTTTTAATGATTATGTTTTAATTAATTGTAACTTATAGCAATTTTATTTATATTTGTTTAATTCTTACAAGTTTTTAGTTTCTTATGAGGTTAATGTATTATTAATGTTGTGTTCTAAGCTTATACGATTGTTAATGAATTCCTAAAAAATTTCTATGGTAAGGATGATTTTTTATATTTTAATATTCTTATAATATTTTGATAAATTAAAGTTAATTTTATTTATTATACATGTATGTAATTATTATAGTTGTTAATTGATTGCTTGAGTTGATTGTTTGTGTATTAAGTTTTTTATCTAATTGTAATTTTCTGCTAATTTTGATTATTTTAGTTAATTTTTATTTATTTTATTCAATTCTAGCAAGTTCCTTAGTTACTTAGGAAGTTGATGTATTATTAATGTTGAGATTCTAATTTAATATAAGCTTGATAGCATATTAAACCCAAGATTTGAACTAAAGATGGGAGGGAAAGGAGAAAAATGGGGAGGTTCACTTATAAAATTAAAAAAGAGCTTTAATATATTAGGATAATTATAAAAATATATAAAAATATTAAATATCTAGTTAATTCTTAATCATTAAGCTGGTCGGCTCTCAGACTTGACATCTCAACCTAACCTTATTTATCTCTATTGTCTCTCTCCTTTGTAAAAACAAGTCCTAATGATGAGTCTTGGTCTAGACTCGAAACGTCGACAAAAGCAAAGATGAAAACTGTGGAATATCCGAGTTCGAATTCTAATTATTTTAAACATAATGGAATAACATTAAATCTTAGGATTAATATTAAATCCTAGGAATATAAATCCTAAGATTAATAAAACGAAGAGATCAGTATTATAAACCCACAACATTATACACTAAAGGGATTAATATTAAACCCCAAGATTAATATTATAAACCATAGGATTAATATTATACCTTCGGAATATAAGCCCTATGATTAATATTAGAAACCATGGGATAAATATTATAAACCTAAGAAATTAATAAATCCATTGAATTAATATTAAAAACGAGAGGGATTATAAACCCAAGGGAATAAATTTATATAATACAGTTAATAATATAAACCCAAGAGATTAATACTATAAATCCAAGGAATTTATAAACCTAAAGGTTTAATATTATAAATTGAAGGGATTAATATTATAAACCTAAGGGAATAATTTTAAACCCAAGGGATCAATATTATAAATGGAAGGGAATAATTTTAAAACTAAGGAAATAATATTAATCGCTAAGATGAATATTAAACCTTAGAAATATAAACCCTAAAAATAAAAGATCTA
Organism: Pinus taeda; assembly: GCA_000404065.3. Lineage (NCBI taxonomy): Eukaryota > Viridiplantae > Streptophyta > Pinopsida > Pinales > Pinaceae > Pinus > Pinus taeda. The sequence goes on along the minus strand of APFE030920209.1, from coordinate 39,600 downwards.
AGGGATTAATATTGTAAACCTGAGGCTTAATATTAAACCCTAAGATCAATACTATAAACCCAAATAATCTATATTATGAACCCAAAGGATTTATATTAAACCTTAGGATTAATATATAAACCCTATCATAATATTATACCATAAGAATATGAACCCTTATATCAATAAACCCAAGGGATTGATATTATAAACCCACGATACTAATGGAAACAATGGATTAACAATAAAAACTGAAAACCCTAAAGGCTTAATATTGTAAACCCAATGTATATAAACCTTAATGCAAATATTAAAACTAAAACAAACATGGTTGACCATGATTCATTTTTATATTGAGACAATGTTTGTCACAATTCAATGTTGGACCATGGTTGACCATGATTGATTTTCATATTGAAAGAATCATTGTCACAATTTATGTTGTACCATGGTTGACCATGATTGACCATGGATGGATTTAATATTAAGAATGTTTTTCGCAATGCAATGTTGGACCACGGTTAACATAAGATTAAACATTAGGTTTAATATTAAATCCTATGAGCATAAACACTAAGATTAATAGACCGAAGAGATTAAGATTATAAACCCAAGGGAATATTGACTAAAGGAATTAATATTAAACCCTAATATTAATATTATAAACCATAGGCTTAACATTAAACCCTTACAATATAAACCATATGATTAATATTAGAAATCCCAAGGTAAATATTATAAACCTAAGATATTAATAAACACATTGGATTATCTCCATGGGGGTAGGCGAGTTGGTAATCACAATGCAGTGCAGTTAGTTATAAAGGCGGGCTCCGTACTGAAGGTCATGAGTTCAAATCCCCTGGACTAGCCCGAAGTTGTGGAGAGGGGTTGACAGTTTCACAGAGGTTATAGCGGTAGCAGTCAGAATCAACCCCGCGTGACGCGAGTTGCGAGGCTGCTCCAGTTGTTGATTCCTCTGTAATAAAAAAAAAGTAAACCCATTCGATTAATATGAAAACCAATGGGATTTTATATCCAAGGGAATAACGTTAGAGCTTAATATTAAAAATCAATCTTAGGAATATAAACCCTCAGATTAATATTATAAAAATAAGACATTAGAGCTATAAATCCAAGGAATTTATAAACCTAAGGGATTAATATTACAAATTCAATGGATTATAATCCAAAGGGAATAATTTTAAACCCAAGGAAATAGTATTAAACCCTAGGAATATAAACCCTAAAACTAATAAATTCAAGGGATTAATATTGTAAACCCTAGGAATTTATAAACCTAAAGGATTAATATTATAAACTCAAAGGGTTATAAACTGAGGGGAATAATTAGAACCCCAAGGGATTAATATTATAAACCTAAAGGAATAATTTTAAGCCTAAGGGAATAGTATTAAACCCTATGAATAACCCTAAAACTCATAAACCGAAGGGATTAATATTGTAAAACCTAGGATTAATATTAATGCCTTGGAATGTAAACCCTATGGTTAATATTATAAACCCTAAGAATTTATATTATAAACCCACTGGATTATAAACACAAGAGACTTATATTAAACCTTAGGATTAATATATAAACCCTACCATAATATTCTACCCAAGAAATATGAACCCTTACATTATTACACTCAAGGGATTGACACTAAAACATAGGTAATTATTAACAAAAAAAGGATACTAAATATCCAAAGGATTGATATTGTAAAGCCAAGTTATATAAACCCTAAAACAAAAATGGTTTACCATGGTTGACCATGGATGATTTTAATATTGGCAAGCTTTGTCACAATGTAACGTTCGGCCATTAACAAAAACTAATAAACCCAAGGGATTAATATTGCAAACCCTAGGTTTAATATTAAACCTTAGGAAAGTAAACCCTTGGAATTTGTGAAGCTAAGGGATTAATATTATAAACTCAATGAATTATCAACTAAGGGGAATAATTTTAAACTCAAAGGAATAATATTAAAGTCTAGGAATATAAACCCTAAAACTCATAAACACATGGGATTGAAATTAAACCCTAGAAATATAAACCCTATGATTAATATTATAAAACCTAAGAATTTATATTATAAGCCTAAGGGATTTATATTAAACCTTAGGATTATTATATAAACTCTATCATAATATTCCACCCTAGGAATGTGAATCGTTAGAATAATAAACCCAAGGGATTGATATTATAAACACAAGGCATTAATTAAGAAAAAGAGATTAATATTGAAAATCCAAACGATCAATATTGTAAACCTAAGGTATATAAACCCTAAGGTAAAAATTATAAACCCTAAAAAAAACATATTTGATCATGGTTGATTTTCATATTGAGACAATCTTTGTCATAATGCGATATTGGACCATGGTTGACCATGATTGATTTTTATATTGAAAGAATCTTTGTCACAATGTGACGTTGCACCATGGTTGCCCATGGTTGATTTCAATATTGACAAGCTTTACCACAATGCGACATTGGACCATTTCCTAAAAATAATAAACCGAGGGGATTAATATTGTAAATAGTAGGCTTAATGTTAAACCCTAGGAATAAAAATTCTAGGAATTTATAAACCTAAGGGATAAATATTATAAGATCAATGGATTATAGACCGAGGGGAATAATTTTATACCAGAGCGATCAATATTATAAACCTAAGGGAATAATTTTAAACCTGTGGAAATAATATTAAACCCTAGGAATATAAACCCTAAAACTCTTAAACCCAATGGATTAATATTGTAAAGCTTAGGGTTAATATTAAACGCTAGTAATATAATCCCTATGATTAATATTATAAACCCTGAGGATTTATATTAGAAACCTAGATTTGTATTAAACCTTAGCATTCATATATAAACCATATCATAATATTCTACTCTAGGAATATGAACCCTTAGACTAATAAACCTAAGGGATTGATATTATAAAGACAAGGAATTAATAAACAAGGGGATTAATGTTGAAAATCCAAAAGATTAATATTGTAAAACCAAGGTATATAAACCCTAAGATAAATATTATAAACCCTAAAACATGGTTAACCATGATTTATTTTCATATTGAAATAATCTTTGTCACAATGGGGACGTTGGGCTATGGTTGACCATGATTAACCATCATTGACAATGGTTGATTTAAATAGTGGAAACCTTTGTGACAATTCGACGTTCGACCATGGTCGATCATGGTTACGACAATGTGACGTTGGACCATGAGACAACCTTTGTAACAATGTTACCATTTCTATTGATGTTCATTAACCATGATTGACCATGGTTGACCATGATTCATTTTAATTTTGAGAGAATATTTTCCACAAGTTGACATTTGGCCATGGTTGACCATGAATGAACATGGTTTCCTATGGTTGATATTCATATTGAAACACTTTATCACACTGTGACATTGGACTATGGTTGACCATGATTATAAACCCAAGGGATTTATATTAAACCCTAGGATTAATAAACCCAATGGATTGATATTATAAACCAAAAGGACTAATGGATTGATATTATAAACCAAAAGGACTAATAAACACAAGGGATTAACATTAAAAACCCAAGGGATTATAAACCTAAGGGAATAATATTAAACCCAAGGGTTTAATATTATAAACCCAATGTATATAAATGCTAAAATAAACATGCTTGACCATCATTGAGCATGGTTTCTTTTCATATTGACACAATCTTTGTCATAATGCAGCATTGGACTATGGTTGACCATGAGTGATTTTCATATTGAGACAATGTTTTTGATAATGCGATGTTGGACTATGGTTGGCCATGGTTGATTTTTGTAGCGAGACACTCTTTATCACAATGTGAAGTTGGATCATGTTTAACCATAAATGCCCATCGTTGTCATAATGTAATGTTGGACAAAGAGAAAATCTTCGTCACAATGTCACCATGATTATTGACCATGGTTGACCATGATTGGCCATGGTTGACCATGGTTGGGCATGATTGACCATCGTTGACCATGGTCGAGGATGTATGACCATGGTTGATTTTCATATTAAGATAATTTTTGTCACAATGTCATGTTGGACAGTGGTTCACCATGGTTAACCATGGTTGACCAAAATTGACAATAATTGACCATAGTTGATTTTCATATTGAGAAAACCTTTGTCACAATGCAACGTTTGACCAAGGTGAGCCATGATAATTTAATATTATAAATATTAATAATTAATGTCAAAATTAGTATTATAAATATTGTTTTTTCTCTGTAAAGACTAATTCTATTAACTGAAAATCAAAATAATGTTACAAGGAGGTTGAAACCTTAGGCAAGAGAATCTGAGAGCTTTCAATGCGTCAAAGCTGTCCGAAGTAAGGGAAAACCAGTTACAGTAAGCAAGGAACCAGACAAAGGAACCAGAATTTAACAAAAAGATCATGATGAGGAGATGGGATAACCCCCTATGAACTTGTTGAGACCAAAAAAAGAGACAGAGACGCTAGCCAAAACAAAAAAAGAGCTATAGACTGCCGCCCTACCAGGAAGAAAAACGAAACTACCAAGCTACAGAGGCAGAACCAGAGTTGCAAACCCAAAACCGCATCAACTTAACCATACGAACCATGAGAAAGAAAACAGGGAAGGCCTGAAAGGGCCCAAGAGGCATCATATTACCACGTTCTCATTAGAAGCCTCCTCCACAACCGGGCATGCATTGCCATACCACATTTCATCATTTCTTGGCATGTTACCCACATCATTGCCACCTGGAAGAATCGACGAGGGATGGGTGTCGCTGGAATTGCCTGCACTGACCATCGAAACATAGGCGCCATGAGAGCTGCCACCTGGTCGCTGAATGGTGCTAGGAGCACCACCCTCGTCATGCTGCTCACCACGCCCTTCCTCCTGGCCTTCATCTACCAAATTCTGCTCACTGCCCTAGCCGCCATCCATTCTGTGACCACCCTGAGGAAGCTCAGCCTGAAAGCGCATAGTAGTTTGAGGCGGAGCCTCTTCTTCAGAAAGGATAATAGTAATATTGGCCGTGATAATAGGCCTGTTTAAATTGCTCTGAAACTTGAAATGAGTAGTCTGAAAAGCATTGTGCGGGATCGGCCTTCAGGAAGGACAGAGAGGATGTGAATTCGTCGGAGAAGAGGGAAGAGTAGCAGGAGGCAAGGGAGGATCAAAAGAGTGAGTAGACTATGAATGCCCATGGTCCCCACGGCTTCCCCCATAGTGGCTTCTCATGTGATGGCAGACCATAATGAGGCCACGGAAGGGAAGCTCAGCAAAACATGAAACAATGGCGTGGAGATGAGACATCACAATGAGAATCCGCTGCAAGATCAAAGAACAGGCCTAAGGATGAAAGGAGGGAAGTGGAATTCTAATAGCAAGAGCACCCGAGAGCGGTCCCCTGTTAGCAGAAACTGACCTGCCGCAAAGACAAGCAGCCAGGAAAGGCTAAAGGCAAGAACATGGAAAACAAACAATGGGAAGGAGAGCCAGAATCACCATGATTATACCAGCAAGAGCCTCGCCTTGGACGGAGCGATCACTTAATACAAATTTCACGCCAAACTCGCCTTAGGTGAACCTGCTTCAGCCAGATTTTCTCATGGAGAACTGCGTTGATCTGCGGCTGGCAGTACCAAGTGCTTACACCCTTCATTAATTCCATAAATTAACATTTAATTCACCCGCATCAGGGTAATATTTATAAATATTAATATTAATAATAATTTTAAAATTAATATTAATAAATAATAATAATAATAACAATAATAATAATTTTAATAAA
>APFE030920204.1:24057-45485 GCA_000404065.3 Pinus taeda | reverse complement strand
TAAACTTTGAGCAATTAAATAAAAAAAATGTAAAAATTGTGAAATATTTTTTATTTTTTATTTTGAAAAACCATGGAATATTAACCCACTCTAAGTAGTACACCAAATAAAATTCTCTACTACGTGTAAAATTATCAAGCTTATTTACATTGGAACATTGTTTATTATACCAAGATCTCTAGACTCTCCATCAATATTATCTCATTTTTCACTCTACTTAGTCTTGCCCTTTCCTCTTCAAGGGTGATGTAATTCCCAAAGAATGAGAAGTCAACAGGTTTCTTTTGTTATACCTAACTACTTTAAGCATTAAATATGTTAACTGAGCACCCTACTAAATATATGTGGGATTTACAAATTCCTTATTTGTATGGGTCTATAGCTATGCATAATCATTTCTAATATCTTCTTTGTCTCATATTATTGTTGGGATAACTTTCTCCTTGCTCGCATTCACTAGCAATCTAAGAAATATATTTTTCCTTGTTTCCATTCGCTATCAAGGCCCCTTTATTCATGTAGAAAAGTTGGACATATATATTTTAATTTGTGTGGTCCTATGCATTTTCCTTATGGTAACGAAAATAGATGTACGAAGAATTGTGTTGATGATTACATCGGAATGTGTTGGGTGTACTTATTGAAAATTAAATATCAAGCTTTCAAAACTTTTAAGGATTTTCATGTATGGATTGGATATGAGGCATAATCAGATATTGGCTCTCTTCATATTGTTAACAGAAGATAATGTACTCTAATTAATATGAAAAATATCTTTGCAACCATGGGATTCAACATCAGAGCATAGTTCCATACAATTCTCAACACAACTATGTAGATGAAAGAATGAACATTACTATATTGAAAATAGTTTGCTCAATGAGGATTTTAAAAAATAGAACATTAATGTTTTGGGATGATGTGATTCTATGTGCAATTTATGTGAAAACGTTATGTCCATCTCAAGCTCTTAGAAAACGACTCCTTGTAAAATTTGGTATGGATGAAATCCTGCGATAACCCATCACAAGGTCATTGGTTCCTCTAATTCACTTATGTTTGTTATAGTATAGCCATTATTGCATATTGGGTATATTATTGTAATTTTTCACTTCTAATGTTTTGGTTGTGATGTATCATACATCGGTTATGGTTCCCTTAAAGGATTTCAGCATAATTTCTATTTTCCTCAATGATTTCAAAATGAACTACCCTTCATACATGGAGTTCCTTTCAATATTGTACAATGTTTCCAGAATTTTAACTCTATAATTAAAATATAACTCGATTCTCATCTCGATATAATTTTTCTTTGTACAAGCATATATGTACAATACTAATGTTATTCCCTTTACAACAGGGTATCAGATTGAAGGATGTCATCTATATTACTAAGGTTAGACTCTACTTATCTCAAAATCCTCTATAACATTCTTTTCCTGATTAATTTAGAGTGATTCCAATCCAAACCAAGGAATTCCTTTCTTGTGTGTTTAGGTTAGTCTACGACTAACTTGGGTTAGCTTGTGACATTTTTTTGGGGTCCAAAATTATGCAAGTTTTTCGTCTACTCTTTGGCCTTCAAGTACTTAGCCAACACTTCCACTTTACAGGGTTTCAATGTCGGTTCCGATTTTGGCTTGATGTTGGTTGCAAGGAAATTTGATGTTGTTTGTGTGTAAAGAAAACCCAAAACTAGCTAGGGCTTTTGCCAAAAGGCCCGACACTAAAAAACAATGCATGTATATCGATTTCTATTCAAGCCATTTACCCTCTCTTTATTAGTGAGAATATTTAATTATGAGAAAATAGTTTTGGTTGTCTTATAGCCCCAACAATGTAAATATTTCTTTATATTCATAAGAACAATTTATACAATCTATTTACTTGTTACTATGTGTAATGAAGTGATTACATCAAAATTTTACAATACTATAATATTTGTTCTATTTATATTCTATGAGGACACATTAGATATTCATTTCAACTCTATATATTTTGTTTTTGCATAATGTTTGTATATAATTTACTATTAATATCATTTTCCTTGAAGAAGAGAATATGAAAATTATTTAAGAGGTGTGTTGAACACTTGTCATGGGAGTTTGTGAAGGTTTTCCTTTAGGCCCTAGTAATACTTTACCGAAGGCTTCTTGTTCCATGGCCAATTGATATGATTCCAATCCTTTGATATATAGCAAGCTAAACTAGGTATACATTTATTTTTCTACAAGTTGAACTATGTATAAATTTATTTTTCTTACCTCCAATAGTTCTTTTCTATAGTAGCCTGCAAGAGACTATATTTTTACAGGTGAATAATGGTTATTTTGCATGTTTATATATTTATCCATCCAAACAAGATTCTTTAATTTATTATAAAATATCCTTTTGCATATTTTCACACATTCAAGTCTATTCTTTTTTTCGTGCATATTTATATATTTATCCATCCAAACAAGCTTATTTAGTTTATTATATAATATCCTTTTGCATATTTGCACACTATTAGTGCTCAAATCTACCTTAGGCTGAAGGAAGGCGGGATTCAAGATAACATCATACCACACTCAACCTCGTAGCTAGCCCTACGAGGATAGGAGAGGGCTCTCTCCGGGTCAAACTCGGCAAAGATAATCGATGGGGCTCGAGATGACTAAAATAAAAAGCTAATGTTAGGCTGGATATGAAGTACAAGGGTTTGATTTGAGTTTTTAGGAGTTTTTGTGTTGGAATAGGGAAAGGCAAATCTAGGCTTGGGGATGAGGCACAGTTTTTGCAGAGCTCTGATTGGGGAAAGGAAGGCGATCATCTTGATGTTTTTAAATGGAATGAATGGGTAGATCATACTGGTGAGGAGCTAAGCAGAGAAAAAAGGTTTCATGGACTCTCCTTAAACAGATGAAAACATGGAAAACCAAACAAATTTAAAGGCGGAGCATGAAAATCAATGGATTCTACCTTAATCACTTCATTTGTTCAATTGCAGAAGATGATAGTAAGGAAAATGATACACATAACAACTTACAATTACTGATAGAAGCACACCATCGAAACATAAAGCCACATGGATCCCAAACAGTGCCGCAAAACCCTGGTCTTTCCTTAGCCAAAAATGGAGAGAAAATATGTACAATAGTATGCCAAAGCAATCCCAAGTGTCCAACCCTGAAAATGACTTAGAAAATACATGATATAGACTAGCCCAACCCATTCCCTTGCCTCTAGGGGTGCAGCTCATCATTCTTGGAGCTGTTTCAACCAATTCGAAATAAGGAACTAAAATCTAGGCAGTCAAAAGAACTTGCCTCTATATGTTAGGAAACTGATTCATTCATTTAATTTTCACTTTTTAGTGAATGAATCATCTAGAATGAGTAAATATGTTCCAAAATTACATCATAATCATCAAGTTACATTAAGATGGGTCAAAAATTACATCTGGAAGCAAAACTAGTCAAACTGGCCGATTTTCTGAGCTGGAAGGTGAAAAATTGAGCTAAAATCCTCTATGCGCCATGCCAAATCCTCTATACATCGCGCCAATTTGAGGCTGAGTTTGATGCACTTCCTAAAGTCCAAATTGAGTCTAAAATAGCTCATTGGAAAGACCTTCTTGTCTAATTTCCATCCCTAGTGGAATTTTTCAATTTGGATGTCATTTACCCCTCTAAAACTGCAATCTCCCAAGATGGCTTCCTTTGAGTCAAAATAGGGGCAGAGAGGTCATTGTTTTAGTGTTTTTGACCTTCTGAGGCCTCAAAACATTCCCAAATTTCTTTTCCATGCACCAGTAGTCATGATTTTCCATCAAAAATCCAAAAATATAAACTTTTTTTCATTTGGAGCTCCCTAGCAAAATCGAACGCCACGTGGTGCGACGCATAGGGAGAAAAACCCTGTTTTTTGCCCAAAAAACTTCAAAATGCAAAAATGTACTCCAAATTTCTTGAAATTTGGGGTGTACCTTCCCTATCAAGTTTCATGCTAGACTAAAGAGGCTTCGGCCAAAATTCAAAGGCGATCATGCTCCCTTTGCCTCTTTTGCTTCTTTGTTGCCTTCCTCAATTTTGCCTTTAGACTCCTTATTCGTGCCTTGGAACTCATGTTTCGCACCTTGTAATGGAACACAATGTGTCTCAATAATGCTTTGTCCCTATCACCCTTCTCCAGTAGTCTCTCCAAGTCAATGTTCACTTTCTCTAAAACATACTCCTAGTCCTCATCTCTTTGCTCCACAGGTATAGCTTGTGCTTCCATGATGTGTTGTCAGTTTTCGTTGATCAGTTACAACTCTATCTTAGCTTGTCGATCCTCAAGTTGCGTGTTCCATTGCTCAAGGTATCTGATAATCCACTTTGTGCTCTCTAAGTTGTGAGACAAATCCTAAATCTGTGCCTGTTGTTCTTGCATGATTTCTTTGACATTTTTGCCCACAGCTGCATCATCATCCTCGATGAGAATGAAGTTCGTCTCATGCTCACCTGAAGGGCCCTCGTCATGCATTGGCCTCTTGCCTCGGTCCTATACCTATGGTTTTGATGTCGAAAGCGAGGCCCCTTCCACCACCACAGGTGGAGATAACACTCACTTTGCAGCTGCAAATAACTCCCTCGTGCCCTTCTGATATGTAATAAAGACCGGTATAGTAGCAGTGTGTGGATCATGGCCTTCTTGCTGATGAGAAGGTCCACCAGTCTCATGCCCAACCGCTGAAGGTCTCTGTGCAGTTCTGAAAAAGTCACGAGAGATGAAATCATCCCACGTGATACCTTGTAATCCAAGCTCATGAATGATGCCGGAGCATCAGACCTGGCTAGCAATGTGGGAAATTGCCCACATGTTGTGGCTTGAAAACAAAATCGTATTTTATTTGATGTTGATGGTAGAGTCGAGTTTAGTTAATTTATTGTTGTAATAGATTTAATCTCTGTATTTAGTATTGATTTGTTAGGCGTATCTTGATATATCTTGTTAGAATAATTATTGTTATAACGGCAGCTAAAGGAGGGTGATTCTGGTTGAGATAAATGTCAAACTGAAGATCGCTTGGAGCGGATTAACGTTGATTTCCCAAGAGCGCCTGAAATTTGGAAAATTGTTATAAACATGTGATATACCTATTCTGACCGCCGATTGTGGCTCATTCGGCTGCGTTGGACCGGAATATCGGTCAATCACCGAAGTTACATTAAAAATCTAACTGAAATGTGGCGGAGCACTGATTCAGGAAAAGAAATTGGCGAATGAAAAAGAGGGACCAGTAATCCATGATCGGATTCAGCGATGAAATAGAGGAAGATTCGACAGAGTGAGGGCAGTTTAACTCCAATCTGGGTTCGATGGTGCGATTTTTTGTTTGTTATGATGAGATTCAGAAAGGCTAGAGGCCAGAGGCGATATAAAAAAAAAAACCAGCGTTTTGTTTGTGGTTAGTTTTTAGATATGGAGACAGCGGTGTAAAATTTAGAACCTTCGTTGTTAATAAATCAATCAACAGATGTGTTGACATTCCTCTTTCTATTTTGTTTAGTTGTGACCTCTGATGCAGATGCGAGAGGCGGGGTGTTGAACCAGCGTTATTTTGGTTTTTAGTATTTGTTTTGCTGTTCATTTTATTCAGATGGTGATTTAAATTAAGAACTGGCGTTGTCCAATAATTATATAAACATAGGTATTGTGAATGTGTTTCTTTGTTTTGGGCATGACCTTTGATGCGCGTGTTAAAAGTCTGTGAGGTGTTGCACATCGGTGTTTGCCCGAACGGGTATCATTTTGTTTGTGTCTTGAGGCAGAGATCTTAGTAGAAGAAGAATAATAGATGAGCATTGGATTGGATGAAGAGGAATGTTATCGTTAATCTAGTTAATGGATCGCTCTGTGCACCAATGAGTCCGTTAAGGTTTCTATTTGTTTTCTTTTGTGGAAATTTTAGAGAATATATCTATCACAACTGTTTATTTGGCTGCCAATGACATTTCATATTAGCTAACTCCTGTTAACAAGGATTATTTTGCTGAAGGAAAAACCAGAGGTTCTGTTTGATAACTGGCAGTTTCAGGTTAAAAGGATTGTTTTGTATAAAACTGGAGTCTGGTGTTTGAAGCATAATTCATTGATCTCAGCACAGGTGCATCATTTTTGGTATCAGAGCCAAAAGATCGAGGGGGTTGCAGCTAAGATGCCGCCAAGGCGAGGAATTGGTTGAGGAAGACCAGAGCCAAATGCAGTCCTGATAGACGAAGTGCGAAGACTGCGTGAATGAATGGAGACAATGGAAACAGCCTAGAGAAGAGCGCCAGATGTGAAAACTGAGAGTTCTTCAGAAGAGTCTGATGAAGAGGACGAAGCAGGAGAGGAAACGGAAACTGCCAAAGTCCTCAAGATGCTGGCAAAAGTTGGCAGCAAGCCCAAGATAGAAATTCTTATGTATGATGGGAGTTTAAATGCCGAGGAGCTCATGGATTGGATCAGATCCATAGATCAATATTTCGATTATGAAGAGGTTGAGGAGAATAAGAGGGTGAAGTTTGCAATCACTAGATTGAAGGGCCATGCAGCCATCTAGTGGGACGAGTTACAGACATCAAGAGCGCGAACGGGGAAATCTAAGATCAAGCAGTGGGATAAAATGGTAAGCAATCTCAAAGCCAAGTTTTTGCCTAAAGACTATCATTTGAATCTTTTTAAGCAGATGCAAAATTTGAAGCAGAAGGGAATGTCTGTTAAAGAATATACGGAAGAATTTTACAGGTTAAATATCAGAACAGGGCATGTAGAAGATGATTTGGAGAAAGTAGCCAGGTATATTAATGGGCTAAGGTATGATATCCAAGATGAGATTAGCCTGTTGAGTTTGAAAACTGTTGAGGATGCCTATCAAGCAGCCTTGAAGGCAGAGGAAAAACTCTTGCACAAACAAAACCAGAGAAACAGAGGTAAGAATCCAGCAAACGAATGAAGGATAATTGAATCCAAAGTTCAACACTCTCAGAATGAGGCAGGGAGTGCGAGCAATAGAGCACCACAAAGAGGAGATTTTGGCCGTGGAAGGTTTGTGCCCAGAGGCAGAGGCCGAGGAAGAGATGTCCGGTTCTTTGCATATGGTGAATGGGGACATGTACAATGGGATTGTCCTCATCAGAAATCAGCAAACCAGCACAACGTGAATGTTGCAGAAGCCAAGGAGGAGATTCCTCAACCTGAAGCTAAAGAGGAACCACCAGAAGATGGAGAGTCCCTATTACTGAAGAGGGTATTACTGAAAGGAGCTAAGGAAGCCAAACATCCAGTTCAAAGAAGGACTTTATTCAGAACTGTATGTAAGTCCAAGGGTAAGTGTTGAAAGTTGATAATTGATAGCGGTAGTACTGACAATCTTGTTTCTACAGAGATGGTGGATAAGCTGAAGTTGGAAAGTACAGTACACCCCACTCCTTATAAAGTATCGTGGCTCCAGAAAGGCCATCAAATTTTTGTGACTGAACAATGTAAAGTTGACTTTCAGATTGGCACATATCAGGATGTTATTTTATGTGATATAATGCTGATGGATGTCTGCCACATATTGCTAGGGAGGCCCTGGCAGTTTGACTGAAATGCCATACATGATGGCTGAAGAAATACTTATACTTTGGAGAAATATGGGAACAAGCATACACTACTACCGTTGAAAGCTGAAGCTGATAAAGAAGCACCTGGAAACAATGTTATATTGATCAATGAGAAGATCTTGTTACGGGAATATGAGAAGGGTAAGGAGATGCATTTTGCTAGTGTTGGGAAACTCAAGGTAATTTTAACTTCTACAAATATAGAAGATTTACCTGAAGAAATTCAGAATTTCTTGAATGATTGTGCTGATATTGTTGTGGATGAGTTGTTACCCAGAAGTATTAGCCACCATAATGATCTAATACCTGGAGTCAGCTTGTAAAATAAAGTAGCTTACAGGGTAATGCAGGAAAATGTCGAAGCTAGAACACAACTGAAAGAGTTGATGGATAATTGGCTAATCAGTGGAAGCCTTAATCCATGTGCTATGCCAATAACACTTAGTCCGAAGAAAGAAGTTGAATGGCGCATGAATCCAAATTCTCGAGCCTTATATAAAATCACCATCAGGGTGAAGAATGAAGATTTGAAGGAATATGCAGTCTCTAAAGAAGAGCTAAAATTGGATTCGAAGAAAATCCAAGTAGATGTGAATGGGCTAACTCCTAGAAGCATATTTGAGGGAGATGTCAAAAGATGGCGGAAATGTAGTAGCAAAGACAAGCGGTGAGCAGATATGAGGAGGCGGAAAAAGGAGTTCCAAACAGGTGATTTAGTCATGTATTGCGGAATGGTACCTATACTAAAAGCCAGAAGAAGAACCAGAAAGAGACGCCATAACAGACAAAAGCCCAAAGCACGAAAAAGGAAAAAGAAAGCGCTAAAGTGAACCAGGAGTCAGGCTCATTATCAGTATTTGACCAAATGGAAAGAAGAGCCAGTAGAGGACGTCAGCGGAGCTACAGAGAATGGGGATCAACTCCAAACAACTACAAGATCAGTTTTCTTCCCCGGGAGTCTGATGCCAGACCATCGGACCTGGCCAACAATGTGGGAAATTGCCCACATGTTGTGGCTTGAAAACAAAATCGTATTTTATTTGCTGTTGATGGTAGAGTCGAGTTCAGTTAATTTATTGTTGTAATAGATTTAATCTTTGTATTTAGTATTGATTTGTTAGGCGTATCTTGATATCTCTTGTTAGAATAATTATTTTTATAACGGTAGCTAAAGGAGGGTGATTCTGGTGGAGATAAATGTCAAACTGAAGATCGCTTGGAGTGGATGAACGTTGATTTCCCAAGAGTGCCTGAAATCTGGCAAATTGTTATAAACATGTGATATACCTATTATGACCACCGATTGTGGCTCATTCGGCTGCGTTAGACCGGAATAGCGGTCAATCACCGAACTTGAATTAAAAATCTAACTGAAATGTGGTGGAGCACTGATTCAGGAAAAGAAATTGGCGGATGAAAAAGAGGGACCAGTAATCCATGATTGGATTCGGCGATGAAACAGAGGAAGATTCAACAGAGTGAGGGCAGTTTAACTCTAATTCGGGTTCGATGGTGCGATTTTTTGTTTGTTATGATGACATTCAGAAAGGCTAGAGGCCGGAGGCGATATAAAAAAAAAACCAGCGTTTTGTTTGTGGTTAGTTTTTAGATATGGAGACAGCGGTGTAAAATTTAGAACATTCGTTGTTAATAAATCAATCAACAGATGTGTTGACATTCCTCTTTCTATTTTGTTTAGTTGTGGCCTCTGATGCAGATGCGAGAGGCGGGGTGTTGAACCAGCGTTATTTTGGTTTTTAGTGTTTGTTTTGTTGTTCGTTTTATTCAGATGGCTATTTAAATTAAGAATTGGCATTGTCCAATAATTATATAAACAGAGGTATTGTGAATGTGTTTCTTTGTTTTGGGCGTGACCTTTGATGCGCGTGTTAAAAGTCTGTGAGGTGTTGCGCATCGGTGTTTGCCCGAATGGGTATCATTTTGTTTGTGTGTTGAGGCAGAGATCTTAGTAGAAGAAGAAGAATAGATGAGCATTGGATTGGATGCAGAGGAATGTTATCATTAATCTAGTTAATGGATCACTCTGTGCACCAATGAGTCCGTTAAGGTTTCTATTTGTTTTATTTTGTGGAAATTTTAGACAATATATCTATCACAAATGTTTATTTGGCTACCAATGACATTTCATATTAGCTAACTCCTTTCAACGAGGATTATTTTGCTGAAGGAAAAACCAGAGGTTCTGTTTGATAACCAATAGTTTTAGGTTAAAAGGATTATTTTGTATAAAACTGGAGTCTGGTGTTTGAAGCATAATCCATTGATCTCAGTGCACGTGCATTAATGAACGACCAAAATTTTGATAAGCGCAAAATGGCAAATGCTATTGAACTGCTGCTCAAGGGTCTTGTGCTGCATGAGGGCGGTTATCCTCTCTATATTTCGGCATATGAAAAAAGGAATGTTCATCATCCTTACCGGGGTGAAATGCATGAGCAACCTGATGTGATAAGCATATAACCGAGAGAAACGGCCTTCAAAATTGAAATACTTCATAATTGACTTCATGAGAGGGGCATATTCATCTTTAGGATATCCGAAGGGAAACACTCTCTTAAGCTACCTCAAGAAACTAGGTTTAATATAAGGCTCGTAATGTTACCGATCAATCTTCTGCCTCTTACTCCAAGGCTCTCCAACAATAAGCATGCAGGTGGCTAAGGATATAGATTCCGGTGTTACTGTGAAAGTAACACCGGCTAAAGTAACTTGAGCACCATGCAAATGTAGGACAAATAAGCGAGCCAACTCATGGTGAAATTGAACATTTGAAACCTTTTCACAGAACTCATAGCATGACCGAAGATAAAAACAAGAGACGGTAAGAGGGCATGCCTACAATTCGGTGAGGGTGGTTGGTTCTTCTCTAACATGTCTGCAACTTTTATGAGGCCTTTGGGGTGCATGTTCTTCGTGGGTGAGTCACTTTGAGTTTCCACCTCATAGTCGGATGAATGATCAGATGACATAATTGATGCTATGAAAATTGTTTGGAGAAATCAATGTTGGTCAAAAAACTATGTTGGACTACTTTTGTGATGTGTTGGAATCTGCCACCAAGGGGAATAATATGAAGGGATTAGGGACTATGGGGAGGAATTTTATTTAGGGACATGTAGGAGGGTTTGGGAAATTTATAAAGGGTAGGGTTTGGGGTTTTACCCTTGACTCGGTGGAGGGGATAGGGAATAGGAGTTTAGTAATGTTTTAGGATAGGGAAAAATGGAAAAAATGGAAAAGGGAAGAAGGGAATGATGGAAATAAGGGAAAAATGAAATGGAGGAGGAACCTTGGCACCAACATAATGAATTTGCAACCCTAACAACAATTGTTTTGATGCCTCTTAGTGGTAGGGTTTAAGAGTTTTTGTTCCAACCATTAGCACTATAAACCATCATCACACTAGCACAAAAATGGATGAAACACTGAAAGCTTGACCCTACCTGGAAAATCCAAGGGATTAAATGGCGATTTGGCGCAATTTCAAGCAAATTCAGGCTTTCTAGTGTATGCGCCATGTCACATTCCTAGTGTGCCATGCCCCCTAGGTGTGCCATGGCCATGTAAAATTACACTATGCAGAGGTGCCCAATGCACCGCAATCCTTCAGTGCACCGCGCCACTCTGCCTATGCGCCGCGCCTGTCAAGACACCTCCAACTTCACTCTTGGCATTTAAAATGACCTTTATCCTTATGAAAAAATCTTTATAAAGACATCGAGACATGGTTTTGATTTTTGTTTCTTCAAAACAGACTTTTGCAATATTTTGTTTTGGCACTTTTTCACAGTTTAATATAACTCTGTATTTGACATTTCCTTTTTGAATTTTTGACTAAAATGATGAAATTTTTGGTAATTTTTTGCAGGAATGGCTGACATGGAATTTGGCAAAGGTGACCAGGGCTGCGCCTGAAGAACTATAGAACAATTACATATTTATTACAAAAAACTATTTAAACGATTTCTTCTTCAAAACAGAGTTTTGAAGAAGAATCATTATCAGCATTATTGGTGATGAAAATTATGGAATGAAAACTTACTAGGAACATCCTCATGGCCTGATGGTGATTATCGGACACTCTGAAGTATTTATTGAAAAAATCCTAATGAGACCCTAGACCTACTTGACATTGAATTCCTAAAGGCAACTTTTGCAATTTTTAAAGAAAAGAAGATTGTATATGCTTTCATTTATGCACTGATATCAACCAGCAGGTGAATGACATGAGTGAAGTATGGGGACAAGACCCTTCCGTCAGAGGATCGATGCTCCTAAATGGAATGCAGGTGATCGAGCAAAATGGGACACCTAAAATGAAATTCAACAAAAGAGGTTTTGATCTCTGATGGAGGGCTGAAAAAACTGACTCTAACATTGGCTCCAATGGGGATGGTAGCTCCTTGGAGGTGCTAAGAACTATAGACATCTGGGAGAGTAGGCAGTTCCTTCGTCCATTGGGCTATGGAGTCCATTATTTCGAGAAACCGAAATCAAATGTGGACTCAAAACATAACTCAAATATAACTCAAAACTGACTCAATACTGAACTGACTAAAACAAAAAATGGCTCATGCTTACTTAACTGAAACAAGTACTTACAAAGGTTTTTGAATGGTAGCAGACCATCGAGATTTGAGGGCTTCAAATCATGATGACAACCACCTGCCTACTGATGAAATATGTACAATCATGTGACGTGGGCCTTCCAATGTAACCAATCCAACAAATGATTACTCAATGAAATCCTGCTCTCTCTTTCCTTGAGAAGGCAGAATGATGTACAGGTAGACAACTGACAATAACAATTGAGAAATTCTGGCATATTGTCTCTCTCAGGCTCAAATTCTTGAATTTCATGGTCAAGGTCATTCTTGAACAAAAAACAATCTTCAAGATCATCAAACATGACAGCCTTATTATCTTCATGACAGGAAATATTATTTGTTTGTTGTTCTATAAATCTAATTATAAGGCTGTCATCATTTTCAAAAGACGAAGAAGTTCAACCATCACCTTCTTGACCATGTGCACACTGCAGATCTTTGTTAACTTGAGCTGTAACATGACCTTTCAGGAGTTGATCTATCTCATCTTAAGTCAGAGGAGATAAGACTTTTTGTTTTCTTTTGCTCAAGCAATCATTGTTTCCTTGAAATAACATTTTAAAACATGAAAAACCTGAATGGCAGTCCTTAATTCCCTGATCTTCTAAAATTTGAAAACATTGTTGATCATCTTCATATGACATGGAAATCAAACTATCCAAAGGATCATCCACTGAGTTATCGAAAGAAGATTTTTCACTTACATGAACAAAGATCCCATCTTGTTTTTCATGAAATGATTGGATTACCTCCTCATGAAAGCTTGGGTCATTAACTTTGTCTTCTTCATTCCTGATGATCTCAACAGCTGGTCTCTCCTTCATGAGATTCAGAACAAGGTTGTCTTGATCATCACAATTTGAATCTAGATCTGAAATAGCTAACTTGACTTTATCACATTTCGAGAGTGAAACTTGACTTTCATGCATGTTGTCTTCTTCTGTGGACAAATATGAAATATCATCATGGTCCATTGTACTAAGATCTTGATCCTGCTACAAATTTTCCTGATCATCTTGATAAGTATCACCCTCTTTATGCTAGTGAAATGGATTTTCATACAGGGCTTCCGTAATCTTATCATCTATGAAATTATCATCTTTATAATATTTCTCAAGGCTTTCAATAAAACTATAAGCATTTTTGCAACAATCCTGAACTAAATTTAATGATGGAAAAGATTCTTTATACCTTTCTAAGAACATGGTATGAAAATCCTTTAAACAGTAAATATGAGCAGGAGGCAAACTTTCATACCAAGATTGGGCTTCACCTTGCAGAGTGGCCAGGAATATCTTCATCAAGCAATCTTTAGGAAAATCAACCTTCAACTTTCGAATATGCATGTGAAATCAAACCAAATGTAAAGAAACATCCTTCCTATCATCATCTTTAAATGTAGGCAAATTCCTTTGCCAATCTACCTTCGGAATTTTATTTGGAAAACCTGGAATTTGATCTCGGCGCATGGGAGCATATCGTCGAGCAAGCTAATCCATGTTGATAGCAACGAATTCACCAAAATATTCTTTAGGCTACTGGTTTTTGAAGAGTTGAGTCGCCATAAAAGTCTGAACCTTGGGATTCTTCGACACTGGAGTCGCCAGGTGAATGATTTAAGCCTTGTTGTGTCTGGTAGTTGTCCACCATCAATAATCAAATCTGAATTGATTCATGTAGTGGGGTTATTGTTTAGATCAGATGTTCGGTTTATAAACTAGATCGGAGATTGACTGAAACAGCTTTCATCTACTTTCGCTAATGCAAAGCAAGAGCATTTCAAAGGCTACCTGGCTAACTTCAGGCTCCATCTGTAGTCTACAAAGCTAAAAAATGAAAATAAACTTTCTTCCCCAGTGGTTTTGCCACTATGTTAGTGCTCAAATCTACCTTAGGCTGAAGGAACGCAGGATTCAAGATAACATCATACCATGCCCAACCTCATAGCTAGCCCTACGAGGACAGGAGAGGGCTCTCTCCAAGTCAAAATCAACAAAGATAATCGATGGGGCTTGAGATGACTGAAATAAAAAGCTAATGTTAGGCTAGATATGAAGTACAAGGGTTTGATTTGACATTTTAGGAGTTTTTGTGTTGGAATAGGGAAAGGAAAATCTGGGCTTGGGGATGAGGCACAGTTTTTGTAGAGGTCTGATTGGGGAAAGGAAGGCGATCATCTTGATGCTTTTAAGGGGAATGAATGGGTAGATCAGACTGGTAAGGAGCTAAGGAGAGCAAGAAGGTTTCAAGGATTCTCCTTAAAAAGATGAAAACATGGAAAATCAAACAAATTTAAAGGCAGAGCATGACAATCAATGGATTCTACCTTAATCACTTCATTTGTTCAATTGCAAAAGATGATATTAAGGAAAATGATACACATAACAACTTAAAATTACTGAGAGAAGCACACCATCAAAACATAAAGCCACATGGATCCCAAACAGTGTTGCAAAACCCTGGTCTTTCCTTAGCAAAAAATGCAGAGAAAATATGTACAATAGTATGCCAAAGCAATCCCAAGTGTCCAACCATGAAAATGACATAGAAATACATGATATAGACTAGCCCAACCCATTCTTACCTCTAGGGGTCAAGCTCATCATTCTAGGAGCTGTTTCAACCAATTCTAAAGAAGGAACTAAAATCTAGGCAGTCAAAACAACTTGCCTCTAGATGTTATGAAACTGATTCATTCATTTAATTTTCACCTTTTAGTGAATGAGTCATCTAGAACAAGTAAATAAGTGCGAAAATTACATCATAATCATCAAGTTACATCAAGATGGGTCAAAAATTCCATCTGGAAGCAAAACTAGTCAAACTGGCCGAATTTCTGAGCTGGAAGGTGAAAAATTGAGCTAAAATCCTCTATGCGCCATGCCAAATCCTCTAGGCATTGTGCCACTTTGAGGCTAAGTTTGAGGCAGTTCCTGAAGTCCAAATTGAGCCCGAGATATCTCATTGGAAATCCCTTCATGTCTACCTTCCAACCCAAGTCGAAGTTTTCAATTTGGATGTCATTTGCCCCTCCAAAACTGCAATCTCCCTAAACAAGCTGAGATTTCCTTCTTTAATTTCCTAGAAGCTATTTCCTTTGACTAAAATCTTGTTATCCCAGGATTTGTTCCAAATGTGTGAGCCCTTTCTATGACATGAGATTCTTATTAGATCATGGTTACGCCAGCAGCTGGCATATTTTTCTTTCCAAATGATTGCCCACTGAGTCTCTGGCTCTTTAACCTAACGCCACCATAATTTGGCACCTAGAACCTTGCTGAGTAAGTCAGGATCATTCAAACCTAGCCCAACAAAGCTCTTAGGTTTGGATATCTTATCCCAAGCTACCAAGGCCCATTTCTTATGCTCCTTCCCCTTGCCCCAGAGGAAGTCTCGTTGGATGGATCTGAGCTGATGTAGAACACTTTGAGGAGCTGGTAGAATAGATAACATAAAGGCAGTGATAGATTGAAGGATAGCTTTGGTTAGCACTAGCCCACCAGCTAAATTTAGAGATCTGTAGGTCCATTTCTTGACCTTGTCTAGAAATTTGTTGATAACAAGTTACCATATGCTCTTGTGTAAGGGTTTGGCACTGAGAGGAACTCCCAAATACTTCGAGGGGAGGAACTCCCATTGGAAGCCCATAATTCTAGCAATGTTCCTTTGTATGGCAATGTGAGTATTAAAGAAAAAAAAGTTTGATTTAGAAAGGTTTACCTCCAAACCTGAAGCCATGGCAAAGTCTTTCAAGATTTGCTTATAGGCCAGAGCTTCCTTGACTGTGGGGATTCCTTGTAGCATAGTGTCATCCACAAATTGTTGATGTGTTAAAACATGCCCGTGTTCAAAAAGTTGGAGACCTTTGACTGAGCACACTACCTTCGCTTGTCTGATTTTTCTCCCCAGCCCTTCCATCATTAGAATAAAAAGAAAGGGAGAGAGTGGATCTCCCTACCTTAAGCCTCTTGAAGGAGTGAAAGTCTCCGAGGGTGATCCATTAACCAAGATTGTAAAGCTGGGTGAGGTGACTAGGGCCATAACCCATCTGATCCAGTTATGATCAAACCCAAAAGCGTCAAGAACTTTTCTGATATATCAAGTTTAGCTTATCATAGGCTTTGGCTATGTCCAGTTGCATGATCATGCCATCTCTCTTGTTGTTAGTCAAAGAGTGAACTACCTCATGAGCTTGAATGATGTTGTCGAGGATTTGTCTGCCTTCCACATATCCTGACTGTTCCACTTCCACCAGGGTGGGAAGAAGGGGTTTGAGTCTATTAACAACCACTTTGGAGATGATTTTGAAGACAATATTGCACAATGCAATGGGTCTGAACCTATCAGGCATTAGGGCAGCATCCTATTTAGGGATCACAACGATAAAAGTGGTGTTAAGCGCCTTCAGGATAGTTTTATCCCTCCTTGAGTCTTCAACCACGCTCAAAATGTCTTGTTTTACAATATTCCAGGAAGCTTTGAAGAATTCTACATTGAACCCATCCGGACCTGGTGCCTTGCCATTTTGCATCTCACTAAGGACCTCCTTGACCTCCTCTTCTCACACTGGTCTATTGAGGTTGAAATTGTCTTCTTTGGAGACTAGCTTAGGTATATGCTTAGTAATCTCCCTCATAGATTGATCTCTGTTAGTGCAAGTTTCCTGAGCAATGCCCTCAAAGTGTTGTACTAGTTCTGTTTCTATTTCTTCATGCATGCTGAGCATATTACCTTTCTTGTCCTTAATAGTAGAGATCCTGTTGTGAGCTCTGTTCGCCATAGTGGCTCTATGGAAGAATCCAGTGTTGCGATATCTTTCTTTTAGCCATTGCACTATGGAATTTTGGCTCCAAAAAATTTCCTCTTGCTTACATAAGTTGTTCCAATCTTGATGATCTTTAGTTGCCAATTCATTCCACTCCCTGTCAAAACCCTCTATAATTAGGGTTTGGTTGAGTCTATGTATTTTTCCTTCCACAATTTCCTTCTCTTCAAAAATGTTTCCAAATTCCTTCTTATTCGACTCCTTCAGCTGGAGTTTAATTTGTTTGAGTCTTTTTTGAGGAAGGAACATTCTTGTGCCTTCAATATCTAAATCTTTTTCCCACCAGATAGCAATGTTGTTAAAGAAGTCTGGGTGGGAGAGCCAGATATTTTAAAATATGAAAGGTCTATTGTTGGGGTTGCCTATACCCTGAATGTCCAGTTGTACCGGCCAGTGATCTAAGCCTCCAAAGAGAAGAATACTCGCAACTATGTCCTTCTCCTTGATCATAAGATCTTCTGAGATTATAAATCTATCCAATTTGGATGCCACTTGGGACTCTCCTCCTCTTTTATTGTTCCAAGTAAAGGTACCATTATTCATGGCAATATCCACGAGCTTCATACTATCTAGGAAGGTTAGAAATGCATAAGAATCTTTGGTTAGAATTCTAGTTCCTCCTTTTTGTTCCAACAACGTTTTTATCATATTGAAATTCCCTCCCAAGATCTAGGGGATTGTCGGATGACATTCCTTGAGCTTCTTCAGTGAATCAAGAAACAAGAGTTTGACCTCCAACCTCTGGGGGCCATACACATTCGTAACCAAGTATATTTCCTTATTTCCCACTAGCTGAATGACCATTGAAAGATAATTTCTGGAGGCTTTTGCATCTACCATGTCAATCTTTTGGGGGTTCCAAAGCGTGAGAATGCCTCCAACTGTATTCTCTACTTTGACCTCCAAAAACTAAAATATGTTGAGCCATTTACCATAAATCTATTTTATCTTTTGAATGGAACATTTTGTTTCTTGAATGAAGATCACATTCAGGGCTACTTGCTTCATTCTGTTACTTAATAATCTTTGTTTCCTTTTACTGCCTAGACCTCTTATATTTCAAGAAGTAAACTTCATTATCAAATATTTTTAAAGGAGTAACTAGATGGATCTTTCATCTTATCTAAACCCATCATTAGCTTCCCACATTCCATCAACATCCCGTTCTATTTTTTCCAGCCTCTTTTCTTTCTTGGGATTCATGGAGCTAATCCTGGTATGGATTTCAAAGCTTTTACTCGTTCGCTACTTTTTTTCATTCTTCCTTAGCTTTTTAGATCCGTTGTTCTAGGTTTTCTAGATTAACAACAACTAAACTCTATGGAGCTCCTTTTGAGGTAACGAATCCACTCCCTCTTTGGTTCCTTGTTCTAAGGAGCCTTCTAGATATAGATTCTCTTTCTCGAAAATTTCTTGAAGTTTGTGCTCCTCCAGCTCCATGTCGCTCTGGGTTGTTTCATGGTCCATTTCTTAATCAACATCACTCATGGTGGCCTCTTTCTGGTACTCATCATTTTGTGTTTGTACCGGGTATTTCCCTTCCTCTTTTTCTGCAAAACTTCCTTTTGTTGCTTGTTCTTCTTTAGTATTCTCTTCCTCTTCGTGAAGCCCCTGGAAACTATTTTGTCTGAGTTGTTGTTCTTCTTGCTGTTGATTGCTCGTACCTCTCTTACTCCCTTTACTTCGGTTAACTAGTTTCTGAAAGCTGTCAACTTCTTTCACTATAGTGCTTCTGCTTTTGTTCATTTCCTTGTTGAGCGGACAGTCTCTAAAAATATGTTCATGTTCATGGCATTTGCGACATCTGAATGGAATGTGCTCATAATATACTGTTTGTACCCATTCTTCATCAAAAACATCCAAGATTATCTCCTCCGGTAGGGCTCGTGATAGCTCCATTTCCACAGAAATTCTGGCAAAGGAAGTATATTTTCCCCTTCTTGTGGCTTCAGAGGCTTTTAGAACGTGTCCTAATTTATTGCCTATGGCCATTAATGATTCATTTTGCCAGTAATCAAGAGGTAGATAGTCGAGCCTTACCCAAACCAGTACTGAAGTAAAAGTCTCCTTTTTTGGTACAAAGTTCATGACCCAGGGTCTCATGTAGAGTCCTGCCACATAAAGAAGTAGGGCCCTCCTTCAAATATTCTGTCCTTGTCCTCTATATTTGTGAACACCACTGTAAAGAAACCGTTAGACCGAAGGTGAAGATCTATACTTCCTTTAGGTTTCCAGTGGTATCTGATCCATGATTGAAGAGCTTTTTCAGTGGGCCATAGTCCCATGAACTTGCAGATGATGGCATATGTCCCCATATGTTCCCTGTACGCCTACAGCTCCAGATTATTTAACAACACCCTGGGAGTTATGTTTGTTTTGGCTTTGTAGGGTCCCTTTTGTTTCTTGTCTTTAGTTTCCTGTTGTTTGTCCTCTACCTCCTTGTCGTTTGTGCGATATTGATCGTTTTCTATGGGTTCTACTGACCCCACTTCCGTGCTCTTCTCTCCTTCCACCCTTGTTTCCCTAACATCTTCTAGAGGCTTTTTCCCCCTGCTGGCCAGGGCCTTCTTGTAGGAGGGAGTGGAGCTCCCTCCTCGTCCACCCTTCATAGGCATTTAGAAAATCCCCTCCACGCATTGAACTAAGATCATTCTTCCCTCTGTTCTCTCGTGCCTCAAGTCAAAAAGCATTCTCCAAATGTGATCTTCCTGGAACAACTTTTATTTCATTATAAGGATTTAAATGTTTTAATTTATGCTGTCAAATTTTGTACAAATTTTGTAAGACTCCAAATCTTCCCTTCTTTATCACAAAGAAGATATTAAGGGTAAGGTAGATGTTGGAGGGGCTAGTCGACTTAGTTGACGATCCCAAACAATTCTAGAATTGATATTATAAATTCGATAAACTCTGTAGTTGAGTCAAGAGTCTAAGTTAGATAGGCTAAATTGGTTTTGACAGTTAAATTTTTGTGACTATCTCAACATAAGATATATATATATATATGGAAATATGGAAATGGATGCATCATTGTATATTTTGTGACTGGCTTCTGAAGAGAATATAATATAAAGTAACACTTTGTTATTTCTTTGCTACATCGTTTCTCTTCTTCTATTCCTATGTTCCTTATCTTCATGTGATTTCTTATTTTCCTTTCTACTAGTAACTAATGATCATTATCTAGTGCACTGCAAGTATATATCAAATTTTAGGAAATATTTTACTAAAATATAAAATAATGTAAAATATTGGTGCATCTTTCAATGAATTGTAAAATGTTATAAAATATTAGTGAATCATTCAGTTAATTATAAAATCTTGTAATTTATTGGTGAATCCCTCATTTAATCTTTACATCAAGTTATTTTTCATTCTTATACATTGACTCTCTCGTAGAAAAATGATTATCCAATTAATTCGCTTCAAATAAATAAACATTATTAGGATTTGATGGTTCATCACCATCTATAAGTTTTTTCAAATCGTTTGTCTGTAACTATTATAGTAACTATTATATTTTCTTCTTCAATCAAAACTCTAATAATTGTTGATCAATACACAATTTTTTGAAATTACAGAAATATGTAATGAAAGTTAATTTGCTATATGATAAAAAAATCAATTAACACAACTCATTATAAAGCCACAATTTTTGAGTTCAAAGAATAGTCCACAAAGAAAAATGTTCATTACTTAGTATAACATGTGACAATATAAATATCATCAAAGGATTTCAACATCAAAAATGATAATACAGTAAGCAATCTCTCATCCTTCACTAATTACATGTATTTCTCCTTTTAGCCTTTCCCTCGAAAGTATAATTTCATTAAAGGAATGTTGTTCCGATCAAAATAAGTCCCCTACAATGAAAACATAAGAAGCTAGAGAATAGGTCATTATTCCATACAAATAACCAAGTAGAACATATTTATCTTTCCTAAAAAATATTTTAAAACAAAATACAAGATAAATTGTGGAATCCCTAAAAAACATAGCAGCTCAGGTCATGAGAGAAAGTGAATTGGAAATTAATTTATTTTCCTTAAACAATTAGTTGTATAAAAAATTAATGATAATTATGGAAAATATGTGAAATACCCAAAGAATAAACAAAGCCATATATGCCTCTGCCTCCACCTCCTCCTCCACCTCCGCCTCTTCCATCACCTCCTCCTCTTACTCCTCCTCCTACTCATCCACAACCACCAACACGTCCTCCTCCTCCTCCTCCACCTCTGCGTCCTCCTCCTCCTCCTCCTTCGCCACCTTTGCCTCCCCATCGACCACCACCTCCAGCTCCACCTCCACCTCCTCGACCCCCTCCTCCTCCTCCTCCTCCTCCTCCTTCACCTCCTC
>APFE030920204.1:0-23544 GCA_000404065.3 Pinus taeda | reverse complement strand
TCCACCACCACCTCCACCTCCTCTTCCACCTCCTCCTTAACTACCTTTGCCTTGGCTTCCTCCTCCTCCTCCTCCTCCTTCACCACAACCACCACCAGCAACTCCTCCTCCACATCCACCACCACCACCACCACCTCGTCCACCTCCACCTCCACCTCCACCTCCACCTGCTAAAAAATTTAAAAAACAAGTAAAATTGCATATCATTTAATTCTCTTTATTTATAATACTTATTGATTCATTATTTACTGTGATAATTTAGATATCAAGATATACATGTTAAGATAACAAATAATGTGTATAAAAATTTTCAATATAAATAAGTAATTATGAGAACAATAATTTAATTAATAAAATTTAATTTAGTTTTCTAGTTTAAATCAAATATTATTTTCAGAATTTCACTAACAAAGTTATGATAAAAATGATAAAAATTATGTGTGGCCACTCATGATTTTCAATATCAAAGTTGTAAGAGTGATGAACATAAAAAATGAACACCCAAGAATCTACCTGTAGCTTAACACACAACATTCTCATCTTTTATTTGGAAAAAAAAAAAAAAAAATCACATATTAATATTTCTACATATTTATATTTAAAAATATTAAAAAAACATTTTTATATTTAAATCTACAATTTAAAATGTTAAATTTATTTGTACATTAAAATTTTCAAAAATATATGATCTGTGCCAAATTCCAATTCCAATAAAAAAAGCTCAGTTTATTTTCAAATACGATTAAAAAAATAAGACATCAAACTGTATCACCCACCCAAGAAACATTTCCAATCTGTCATTTGACAAACCAGGAAAGAGGTGAATGTTTGTATGAATTTCTCTGATGTCAAAGTCGTAAACTAGTTTTTCGGATGATAATTTTGGGGCTACAGATATCTATCGTTGATGTTTGGTTAGCCATAAGAAAAAAATTCAGTGCACAAGATTGGGCAGATATAGTAATCGATGACGAATCTTGATGAGAAGTGCTCAGACTTTTCGATGCGTGAACAAATGTATAATAGAATACTCAACATTTCAAATATGCAAACAAAATGACCCATAAACTTTATCCATAGTCGTAAAAAAAATTATAAACCATATTTTAAAAATTATCCATAAACTTTATCCATAGTCGTAAAAGAAGTTATAAACCATATTTTAAAACAAGGCTCGAAAAAGAGGCATGGCTTCAAATGTGCAAACAAAATTATCCACTCGTGCATACGCCTTTTTCAGAGTGTCTGCTTATCTACTCCTTTACGTGAGAACTCCGTGCGCTGTATTCCCTCTTGTTTATAAGCTTTCTCTTTGAGTGTAAAATGGTGTTGGGTAGTGTCTTTCTTGGCTTCTTTGATTGACCTCGACTTGCTTGCTCATACAAGAGCTTTTTTGCTTTCGAATGGCTCGCTGGTTCCTACTTTATTAAGATTAGATACTAACACTACTATCGACAAAGAAAATTATCCATAAACTTTATCCGTAGTCGTAAAAAAAGTTATAAACCATATTTTAAAACAAGGCTCGAAAAAGAGCCATGGCTTCAAATGTGCAAACAAAATTATCCATGAACAATATCCATAGTTGTAGAAAAAAATTATAAACGAGACTTTAAAACTAAGATCGAAGACGAAGAGGCATGACTCAAGAATATTAAGATAATTCGAATTGACAGAATGACTACTTACCTCCAGCGTCATTGGAGGTAGAGTTATGAGGTGCTAGGTCCGTTGAGGGTGGATCGAACACACAATCTTCATTTATTCAGTATGACGCTCTTCCAACAAAGATACAGATTGAACACACGACCTTCAAAAATCTTCAAAGATATTCAGTCTGACGCTCTTTCATCAAAGATACAGATTGAACACACAACCTTCTTATTCTTAGTCTGACGGTCTCCGAACAAAGACATGCCCTTCAAAAATATTCATCTGACGCTCAATCTAGATGTAGAGTTATGAAGTTTTAGGTGCGTTGAGCCTGGATCAAACACACAATATTCAAATATTCTGTCTGACACTCTCCCAACAAAGATACACGATCTTGAAAGATGCACAATATTTATATATTCCATCAAAGATACGGATCGAACACACGACCATCATATCATATATCTAGTGTGACGCTTTCCCAACAAAGATACAGAGGAAACAACATTGACGTTACCAATGAAAACACTATCAGCGAACAATTGGGCATGCCCATTATTTCTATCATCAAGAAAATAAAGAAAATCATCACATATTGGCACAGAGATATTGCTATTGTGAAATCCATCTGTAACGATAAGGAAACGGCTATGAAAGAAACGGCTCGAATTCAAGAAGACAGCTTATAAAAGAAAAAAGTTACCCAAATTTAGAAAGTAGAATGTTAATTTTAGTGACAGCTTGAAAAAGAGAAAAGTAATCTAAATTTAAAGAGTGGTCCACCAAAAAAGAAAACCGTTATATCAAAAAAAAAATACGAACCAAAATAATTAAACTTTAAATTTTAAAGAAAGGTAAAGTAAAAGATTAAAAGTTAAATTTAAAAAGATTGTTAATTTTTGGAATTTTCTGCTAAATTCCTTAACAAGGAGACAACACAAAAATGCTCTGTTTCTGCACAGAAAACTGAAAATTTTGTTTTCTGGACTTGGTGTTGTAGCAACAGGATTCGGTGTTGCAGCAACAGGATTCGGTGTTGCAGCAACAGGAATTTGGTGTTGCGGCAACAGAGAGTTGGTGTTGCAGCAACGCGATTTGTGACGTCAAGTCACTCGGTGTAATGTCAACACGGTTTTGATGCTAAGTCACTTTAAGAAATTTGATGCTTTGGTGTTACAGCAACTAAAACAAGTGGCATCAAATCAGTAATAGACTTACAGAGTAAAATCAAAGTGTTTTTGACATTTGCTGTAACAACAATAGAAAATCAGCAAAACAATAAACTTGTATTCATAACAATAAACAAAACTGGTACAGTAAACTTAGCTATTACAAGAGGAACACTTCAGTTCCAGAAATCGATTTTCTATCTCAGAAAATCGCAAGTTCAGCACTGCTATGCATTTACAGAAGAGACACACTCTTGTTCTTCTAACCTTCTCTCTTTTTCTCTCAGAGTACAAAAATAGAACTGATGTTCAGAAATCTCTTGCACTCACACAGAAAACAAAACTGATATTCTTTTCTGCTTGATTACACTTCTCTTGGTGAATAAACAGAACTGTTGTGTGTTACATTTATAGGAAAATAAATATATGAGTTAAATAATAAACTAAACAAAATATCTGCTAACTCTTATCTGTGTATTTATTACAGAAGGCGGTGATGCCTTTCTCGGTGGAAATAAGTCGGTTGCAGGGGAATTTAACTTTGCGTTTAATGCATATTTAAGGTTCAAAATATCAGTGGACTTTTGGTGCTTCCAGATAATCTATGATAACTGCTGAAGATCAAATCTTTGTTCAGCATTTATGTGATGCAGTTGGAATTAAATTCCAACACTCCCCCTTAATTTCAACTGCTGCATACCCAGGCATTTCCTGAAATGCTCAAAACCTTTCTTTGGCAATGGTTTTGTCAAGATATCAGCAAGCTGATCCTCTGTTCTGCAGTGCTACAAAACAATTTCAATATTGTTAACCAATTCACGTATGAAGTGAAATTTGGTATCTATGTGCTTTGTTCTTTTATGAAAAACAGAGTTTTTAGATAAAGCTATTGCTGAGCTATTGTCACAGTAAATGGTTGTGTGATTTTCCTATTCATGACACAAATCTCTGAGAACTCTTCTCAGCCACACTGCTTGGCATGCTGCTACTATTGCTGCCACATACTCTACCTCTGCTGTTCACAAAGCCACAACGGGTTGCTTCTTGGAAGCCCATGAGATAGCTCCCGATCCCATATGAAACACATATCCTGATGTGCTTTTCCTATCATCAACTCTTCCAGCCCAATCATTGTCCGTGTAACCTGTCAACATGAAACTTTCAGAAGAGGAGTATAAAATACCAAACCCCTTCGTTCCATTCACATACCTTAGAATCCTCTTGGTTGCCTGCCAATGAGTTTCTTTCGGTCTTTCCATAAAGCTGGAGATTAAACTCACAGCGTGGATAATGTCTGGCCTAGTTGCAGTCAAGTACATAAGGCTGCCAACTATGCTCTTGTACAATTTTGGATCAAAATCCTTGTTGCTGTCTTCTTTGGTCAATCTCAACCCCACTACAATTGGAGTCACAGCTGCCTTGTTGTTCTGCATGTTAAATATCTTCAACACAACTTCTACATATTTATCTTGAGAAATGAAAACACCATTTTCACTTTGGTCTACTTCAATTCCAAGAAAATATCTTAAGAAGCCCAAGTCAGTCATTTCAAATTCACTTTTCATGACTGCTTTAAAATCAGCAATGAGAGAAGCATCAATGCTAGTAAAGATCAAATCATCTACATATAAAACAACAATAATAATCTTACCGTCATTCTCCTTTATGTACAGTGTGGGTTCACCACCACACTTATCAAACCCATTCTCAATCAGATAAGCATCTATTCTGCTATACCATGCTCTTGGAGCTTGCTTCAGCCCATAAAGAGCCTTCTTCAGTTTGCAAACTTTATGCTCTTGGTCAGCAACTTCATAACCTGGAGGTTGTTCAACATAAACCTCTTCTTTCAACACTCCATTCATAAATGCAGATTTAACATCCATATGAGAAATCTTCCATTTGTGTTGTGCTGCAATAGACAACATTGTTTTGATTGTTTCCATCCTTGCTACTGGGGCAAAGGTTTCATCATAGTCTCTGCCTTGTTGCTTCTTCTAGCCTTTGACAACAAGTCTTGCTTTGTGCCTGTCAATCTTGCCTTCAACATTGCTTTTGGTCTTATAGACCCACTTAACTCCAATGGAATCTTTGCCTTCAGGGAGGTCCACTAACTCCCATGTTTTACTCTTTTCAATCGCACCAATTTCTTCATTCATTGCTTCAATCCATTTATCTTCATTTACAGCATCTTCAAAATGAATTGGGTCATCAACATGACAATATAAAGCAAATAATGAATTCAGACCGGTATTGTTACTTACCTCTCCTTGTTCATAAATCTCATTCGGATTTCTGAATCTTGGTCTTCTTGGTGTGCTTGGAGTTCCATCCGAACTTGAGGGTATTTGTGATCCCTATGGTGTGCTTGAAGAAGCACTTCCTTGACTTCTTAAGTCTGTTCTAATTCTAGCTTGTGGTGTGGTTTGCTGAATTTGCTATGGTGGAGGAGGAACCACCAAGGAAGGATTATTTGTTGCTGTCCCTTCCTGTTCTTCTTCATAAGACACAATTGTCTTCACATTCGCTGTTTTTTCTAAGCTTCCATCCCAAGCTTCATCTTCAATGAACTGCACATCCCTGCTTACTATCAATTTCTTTGTGGATGGATTATAGAGTTTGTATGCTTTTGACTCATCACAATAGCCAACAAATACACACTTCTACCCCTTACTATCAAGCTTTCTCCTTAGCTGATCCGGTACATGTGCATAAGCTACACAACCGAATACTCTCATGTGAGTGACAGTTTGCTTTTGACCACTCCATGCTTCTTCTGGTATTCTGTTCATGACAACTTTAGTTGGGCATCTATTCAAGATGTAAACTGCGCAAGTGACAGCTTCTGCCCAATGCTCATGAGGCAAGTGCTTTTCCTTCAGCATACTTCTAACCATGTCATGAATGGTCCTATTCTTTCTTTCGGCAACACCATTTTGCTGAGGTGTATACCTTGCTGTAAATTGCTTTTGTATGCCATTCTCCCTGCAAAAACGCAGAAAGTCTTGGGAGATGTATTCTCCTCCTCTGTGTGTTTTGAGCACTTTGATGAAGTGCCCATACTGTTTCTCAACAAGAGTTTTGAAGTGGCAGAATTTCTCAAACACTTCACTCTTCTCCATGCCTTGATAGGCAGTCTTGAGAATATCCCATGCTTCTTTGGACTTTGTTGCTGCTGCAATCTGCGGAAAGACACTTTCATGTACTGATTGGAAGAGGAAAAAGAGGGCTTTGGCATCCTTCTTCTTGTCACTCTTCAATTGGTCTCTTTCTGCTACTATCAAAGCAGCCAACGCTGTTGCATC
This sequence comes from Pinus taeda, assembly GCA_000404065.3. NCBI lineage: Eukaryota > Viridiplantae > Streptophyta > Pinopsida > Pinales > Pinaceae > Pinus > Pinus taeda. The sequence continues at coordinate 17,417 of APFE030920204.1, read as the reverse complement.
TGCAGGTTCAGCATAGTCAGTTTCAACCAGCTCCCATATTCCTTGAGAAGCAAACAATGCTTTCATTTTTATGGACCAATCACTGTGATTTTTCCCATTAAACTGTGGCAGTTGGGAATTTGTCAAACCTGTTCCAGCATCTGCCATCTTAACTCTGTCTAGTTAAAGAAGAGATACTGACTGTAAAATTAAAAATAAGAAAAAACTTTCTCTGCTAGAAAAATCTGCTCTCTGAACTTCTTACAGCTCCTACAGTGAAAAACAAACTCTGTTTTTGACTCACTGAGTGCCTAGACTAGCTCTGATACCATGTTGGAATTTTATGTTGAATTCCATAACACAAAACATCAGAGAACAACTCTCTGATATGATGGAATTTTCTGCTAAATTCCTTAACAGACAGACAACACAAAACTGCTTTGTTTCAGCACAAAAACTGATAATTTCGTTTTCTAGACTTGGTGTTGCAGCAACAGGATTCTGGTGTTGCAGCAACAGGAAATAACACTCTGTTTCTGTTAACACAGAAAAAAAACAGAAAAACAGAAAACTGTGTTGCTGTAACTGGTGTTGCAGCAACGCTGCTCGTGGTGTTGCAGCAACGCGATTTTGACGTCAAGCCACTCAGTGTAACGACAACACGATTTTGACGCCAAGTCACTTTATGGGCGTCAAAATTACTTATAAATTTACAGTGAGATAATTGACGCTTGGTGTAACAGCAACTAAAACAAGGGCGTCAAATCACTAATAAACTTATAGAGTGAAATCAAAGTGTTTTTGACACTTGGTGTAATAGCAACTCAAAATCAGCAAAACAGTAAACTTGTATTTATAAACTGTAAACAAAACTGATACAGAAAACTTAGCTGTTACAAAAGAGGAACGCTTCAGTTCCAGAAATCGATTTTCTCTAACTCAGAAAATCACAGGTTCAGCACTGCTGTGCAATTACAGAAGAGACACACACTTGTTCTTCTAACCTTCGCTCAAAGTACAAAAAAAAACAGAACTGCTGTTCTAAATCACAGAAAACAGAACTGCTGTTCTTTTCTGCTTACACCTTCTTGCACTTCTTCTCATAAGAAAACATGACTACTGTGCATTTACATTTATAGGAAAATAAATATCTGAATTAAACTATAAACTAAGCAAAATATCTGCTGATAATTATCTGTGCATTTATTGCAGAAGGCGGTGATGTCTTTTCTTTCGGTGGAAATAAGTCGGTTGCAGGGGAATTAATTTCTGCACCTTTAATGTTCATTTAAAGTGAAAAATATCCGTGGACTTTTGCGGCTTCCAGATAATCTGAAATTAATTGCTGAAGATCAGATCTGCAGTTGGAATTAATTTCCAAAATTAAGCACTGGGGGCCGCACAAGCTGGTTGCCACTAATTTCGACGTCAAGAATTACGATTTCGATCAAAATCGACGTCCAGATTTATGTCATTCAAAGCGGGAGATCAATACTTGTATTGCCACTGCCAGCGAGCCCAAAAGCGCCTTCCCATATAAATTCAATCCACATATTCATGAGAACAATCTCCGCCACCATGCTGTTGGATAACTCCAACAAATGGCCCTGTATATATTCAATATGTCTACATTTCTGTATGATGACCTCTCACATTCTGCATTTTTCCTACAACCATTGGTGTCTTGTCCTCACTTTTATTGGCGGGCTGTGCCTTCTAGGTTTATATTCTGTATTTTGAATTTACAAACATTGATGACTTTTCTGAATATGTATATTCTGTATTTTGAATTTACAAACATTGATGACTTTTCTGTATATGTATGTAAAGTATTTTAGTAGTTTAAAATGTGAACCATGTAGACAGGAAGGACATTTTAGTACACTGATAAGGGACACCCTCTGAGACAACATTCTTGTGGTTGATGACTTCCATGTGTGCCTAGGAACTAATCATTTTGTTCTGTCATTTTTTTTTTATATAACATGGCTCTGCATCCAGGAATCATAATGACTCCTATGTGTACCTAATAACTAATCATTTCTGTCATTTTTTTTATAACATGGCTCCGCATCCAGGAATCAAAATGACTACCATGTATGTGGAAATCTAGCTAGAACACTTGGTTTCCATGATGTAGTCAAATTGCACCCTAGATTGTAGTAACAGACCTGTCCAACACAAGATGTATGGAGAATTCCATGTTGGATGGTACAATCTTGTGAATGTCACTGTAATTGGTCAAATAAATAACTATCAATGTTAGAACATCTTATATAAGCTTGCTCATATAAATTGGTTGTTATGGAATAAATCACTGTCAATGTTAGAACATTTTATTGAAGTTTCTCATATAAATTGGTTGGAGCTAAATCCTTTTTCATATTTTAAAAATTTGAATCATTTTTTTTAGGAATATGATTATGGTATAAATCTTTTTCAATCCTTTTGAATGCTTTATAATGATTTGATCCTATATTTTTAATATCTTGGAGTTAAAATTGATGAACATATTTAGCTTTATCACTCTAACAAATGACACTTAAAGAATGTAGATCCAAGATGGGCCATGATGCAAAACATAAAACATATAGACATCCATAACCTGAACAATTGCAAAGGAGGGATTCTAGTTGTGCATGACATGTTTCATTATCCCTTGGTATTGCAATTCTTTCTTCTCTTGTAAACATCCTTCCTAAATAGGCTTTATAAAAAAGTGTTTCTTTCTAGCTACCAATTTTTCTCCATGGACTATTTATCAAGTGGTGCACTATAAACTTGATTGGGAGGTGTAGAGAATGTAAGACTAAGTTGGATACATCCCACTCTCTACCTAAAAAACTAGTGAGTATAGCCTATGGCACCCAGATATCTTAGTAGATGGAAGGAGGTCCATGGAATAGTGCATTAACCAGCCTTCATGGTTAGATAATGTTAGATAATCAGTTTTGATGCCCATTCACACATGGATGGATGACATCCTCTCTAGTGTTATTATTGAAAAAAGGTCAACATGAAAGTTGAGGCCCTCAAGTTTTATCTCAACCCTAGTAAATCTATATTTCTATAAAGTTCCCTTACGCTCACAAACACATAATTTTTTAGGGAGATCTTCTGTTATTTAATGTATTATGTGGCAAGAATATCTACTCTTCGATATCAACAATTTCTTTTGTTTTAATACTAATAGCTTCAAGTTATTTTATATTATGTGGTAAAAATATATACTCTTCCATCTGAACAATTTCTTTTTTTTAATACTAATAGCTTCAAGCTATTTTTTGTCTTGAGATTTTTATTTTTATTTTTTTTTCTTGTATTTATACATACTATTTTATTTGAAAAATAAAGAGCTATCAACCATTTTGTTCGTTTATGATTGGTTTGTCTATTAGCACTACTAGCACTTTTGAAAGAATAAGATGTTTGAGTAGTTAGTGAAAATTTATTAATTCACCCAACCTTCTAGAGTGTGATAAGGGACTTGAGAGATAGCATTAGGTACTTTGCTTGAGAGGTGGCATAAGGATAAATAAACCAGTGATGGGAGAAGATTTTCTTGTCCTCCTATGATTGTAGTCAATTTGGTTGTATTTATATCCAGGGTAATGCTTCTCATGGTGGAAGGTCAATTTGTAAAATTATGGTGCTGTGAATTTAGGGCCCATGATTGTCTTTTAGACTTTTAAACAACCAAGTCTTATGAGAGATCATCCTTTGGTGTAGTGCCATTGATTTTTTTTTTCAAAATTAGGTAGCTAATGACCTATTGTAGGTATTTGGGGGGTGAATAAGGTTATTGTACATCCTATTCATCTCTCTAGTTTGTAGAGTGAGGGGGTCATCCCATGGGCCCAAGGGCTTAGGTGCTAGCTCCCCCCTGAATTTCCCATATCATAGCATCCAAAGAGGTCACTATGTATGTCTCTTATATAGAGTGTCCTCCCAATAGATTATGGGTATGGGATAAATAAATGATGGGTATGGGATAATGAGTAGATTTAAGGTGGTGCTACCTATAGAAATTTCCAAGTTGGAGCAGCGTGACTCAAACTAGGAGGCTAAGTCAAATATAGACCAAATGATGCATATTTGGTGAGACTATGGAAATTTCAAACTAGGAGGATAAGTGAAAGACAGAGAAAAGGATGCATATTTAGTTTGACAATGAAATTTTTTCAATGAAATTATGAGTGAGCACATCAACATGAAATTGAGTACAATGGTTTGTAAAGGTGTCCAGCTTTTTTTTGCATGTTTTTTTTTGTTGACCAACAAAGGAAAACTAGTACTCTCAATAATATTCTTTTATCATGGCTTTGTATGTGAGAATCAAATTGACTACCATGTATGTGGAAATATATCTACAAGATTTTCTAAGATGTGGTAAAATTTCATCTTAGATTGCTAAGCCCTATTACAGTACCAAGAGAGGAGTACCAAGAGAGGATTCCAGGACAAGATGTATTGAGAATTTCTAGCTACCAGCTAGCTAGTTTTTCTCCATGGAACATTTATCAAATGTGCATTATAAATATTATTGGCAAGAATATAAGACTAGAATGTAAGACTGTACAAAATACTCCAGAGTATATCCAACAACACCCACATATCTTGGTAGATGAAGTAAATCCATAGGATAGTGAATTAATAAGTCTTCATGGTTGGATAATGTTAGGTAATCAATATTAATTCCTATCCACACATAGATGGATGGAAACCTCTGTAGTGTTAGTGTTGGATGAATATCAACCTCAAATTTGAGGCCCTCAACTTTTATATTATGTCCCACTAAATCCATCCATCCAAATCTTATATTTCTCTTTATTTCCCTTAAGCTCACCAACACATAACTTTTGAGTGAGATCCTAATTTATTATGTGGCAAGATTCTCTACTCTTCCATGTGAAAAATTAATTATTTTAATACTAATAGCTTCAAACTTTTTTTTTCTTGATATTTTTGTTTTAATTTTCTTGTACTTATATGTATTGACTAATAAAGAGCTCTCAACAATTTTGTGAAGAAATAATCTCTACTTCCCCATCTTAACAAGGTACTAGTCTTGTGCTTGGATCCTTCAGGTCAAGGCTAAGAGAAATCATGGCAGGGCCAAGAGAAATCACCTGCAAAGTAAATGTTTGTTTGTTTGTGATTGGTTTGTCTATTGCTGATTTGTACTACTGAAAATCCTAAATATAGTAAATGGTTGCTTGTTTGTGTTTGGTTTGTCTATGAGTGATTTGTGTTACTCAAAGAAGAAGGAGGTAGTATAAGATCTCTGAGTAATTAGAGAAAAAATTATTAATTCATCCAATCTTTCAAAGTGTGATAAGGGACTTGAGATATGGCATCAACTACTTTTCTTGAGAGGTGACATAGGGTTAGGAGTTGAATAAATAAATAAACTTGGATGGGATAAGAGTTTTTAGTCCTGGCATGATGTGAAGTCAATTTTTTTTTAGTTACATCCATATATAAGGTCTTCCCTTCCCATGTTGGGAGGTGAATTTGTAAAAGTAAGGTGCTATGACTTTAGGGCCCATGTTTGTTTTTAGTAGTTTAAACAACTATATCTTAACGTTTGGTAAGGATACTATTCTGGAAGAGGCCAGGTTGAACAACATTATTGTGGAATTTGAAGATGCTTGTGGTATGATCATAAACAAGAAAAATTGCATATTTATTTCTTCCATACTCACAAGCCAAATTAATCTTGTTTGGCTAGAGTGTTGGGCTTCACCATTGGATATATTCCCTCTAAATATCTAGGGGTGCCTCTTATATTTAATCCCCTTTACATTTCTCCACGGAAATACCTCTCCTAGAAGCTATCCAAGAAGTTATAGAACTGGACCTTCCATGTCCTCAACATGGCCAGAAGATCAACTGTTCTGAAATTTGTATTGTAACCAATGCTGATGTATCAACTGTCCACCCTCCTTGCCCCCAAATGTATATACTTAGAGTTAACAACAATATTCAAATGATTCCTTTGGAGTAGAGCATTCATGGACAGGAATGACTACTTTTTGCATGGCATAAGCTATTCCTCCTGAAGGCTCTGGGAGGCTTGAGTATGAGGGATTCTACAATCCTCAACGCCACTCTGGGGCAAAACTATGGTGCAGATGGATTCAAGGGGGACATGATATTTGGAAAACAATCTGAAAACAAAAAAATACGGATAAAGGAAATCCCAATAATACCTCATCTGTGAACCTCTTCCAAGTATAGGGATGGTAATTTGGAATCATGCCAATCAAAACAGTGATATGATCCATGACCATTTCTTTTGGGAAGTCAAGAATGGGAAGTAATGCCTTTCTTGGAGGGAATCCTCACAACAGTTCCCTTGTCTTGCACAATATCCATTGCTCTCAAACTTGATGCCCGTTTTACACTTGATCTTAGCGACTAGGGTGGCGGACTAATGGATCAAAGAGGTCGATGATCAGGAATGGCAGAGATGGAAGTCACATACAGAGTGGCTCTTGGATAGGCCATCTTTCACAAAGGCTTGTCCATGTATCACAAGAGCCAGATAAGCTCGAGTGGAACTTCTCTACTATTAGACTAAATACTATCCAATCGTCAAAGTACACCTCCAAAAACTTACGAATAAATTCCTAGAATGCTGAGACTATCACCTTGAAAATGGAGGAGAATTTTTTAGGTTAAAAGGCATAACTGTATCTTGGAATGAACCCCACTCTATAGTGAAGGACGTCTTTCATCTATCCTGCGGCACAATATTAATTTGGTGATATCCCGACAATCCATCTTTGAATGAATAAGCCTCCTATCCATCAATGTTTTCTAGAACTTCATCATGCAAACATGCATCATTTGACTTCTTGCAAACATGCATCATTTGACTTCTTGAGATTTATGCAGGTCCTTATATCACTCTTCTGTTGGCTCAATTATATCTCTTGCAAGCATCTTATCCAACTCTTCTCTTACCTTTTACTTGTACTTGGGGTTCAGTCGATATGGATGCTCCTTAACTCACTTAGTATATAACTTTAAATTGATCTTCATCATACCCAAATCACCTACTATACCCTTCAATTCAAAGAAGTTTGTAAGAAATACATCATGATATTTGTGCAATAATTTAGCAACCTTGCCTACCATGTCTTCATAGTCACTAATATGCGCTAAATTTGGTTCTTCTTCTGAGCCAAGGTTTACTTGTTTTGTCTCTACCCATTGTCATATATCAAGGTTCTCTACAGCAGGTCTTGCAACTTCGTGTAGTCCCTGGAAATTGATATTTTGCGGATCCTCATAGCCTTCTTCCATAGTAACATTGTAGCATTCCAAAGCATGTTGTAGTTGCGCGCTCCAGTTAGGCTCCATCCATGTTATGGGTTCTATTGGTGTTCAAAGATCGCTGACTTTATATTTTGAAGTGCCCCATCAATCCATTTGAATCCATCTTTAAAGTTGAATGTTAGCAGGAAACTCTCCTTCATTTCATCCCAATCAACAGTCCCATGTCGTAGCTCCATCTCCAAATACCAATTCATTGGTATAACATCTAAGGGATGAATAAAGATATGTACCCACTCCAGTTGAGGTACCTCACCCCAAGCCTTTGTCCATCAAGCTAGATGTTCGCGAGTCATCCTTGTATACTTTTCACTAAGACATGTTTTTGTGGAGCCAAATATTAATCATTACTCTACGATATTTCTTCTAATCAACAATATTATCCTCGTGGTTTCCCCACCATCTTGCAGGTATAACTCTTAAAGCCAAATCTAGATCCTTTAAATTGTGCTCCTTTGGCATGTCTCTTTCAAAATGGTCACACAAAATATTAACATCATTTAGCCCCTCATTATAAGGAAATTTATGTACCTCATGCAATCGATTCTGTCAGTTTTCTAATTCTTCATCTCAGTCTGATTAGCATGAACTATCCTTCTCCCAACTAATCTTTCCATCCACAGTGGGATTAATCCGGTATTTGTCTCACACAATGTGATTATATATGTGATCAATGTCTTCATCATCATAGTCATTATGGATTGGCTTTGTGTATTGTGCACATTGAGCTTGATCCAATGGAACAACTACTCTAAGGCCGTTCTTTTCAAGTACCATGCTCCACTTCTTTAACTTAATAATAGAATTCAAGTAGAAAGCCCAATCAATTCCGAGTAATGCTCGGTATGGATTAATGTCATCTATTTTTCAGTAACTTCAAAATCTACGAGCACACTCTCTCCCTCAATATCTACAACCACTCCATGCAGATGACCCATCTGAATTATCTTTTGTTGGTTTTCCATGCACAACTCGATTGGAAACCAATACAACATAGGTTTCCCCATATGTTCCCAAGTCTTCTTTGGTAGTACATTAGCATCAAATCCTAAGTATAGAATTACCCTGTCCATGTAGAATTCACCAATTTGTGTTATCAACCGCATCTCCCTAGAGCCCTCTTCTTGCTTCGGTTCACCTTATTCAATATGCACTATTTTGGTAATAGCATGTCTTTACTAGCACACTTATCTATGATTTCTTGTAGCCCTTCAACTACCTTCTAACCCCTAAGTAGCTTCATGATGACTTTAGCATTGTGGGATCAAAGTCCTTCGTCGCAGTAATTTCTTCAAATTTCTCTTTTCGTGGGACTATTTGTATCTAAGTTTTAGACATAGAAATTGCTAGATCCATATAACGTTTTCTAGCCTCCATAAACGTCTCCGTTTCTCTTTGTAAATCAAATCCAACATTCTTCATGCCAACCTTACGAGCCCATGTATCCAATATGAGTTGCTTGCCTTCTACATTGTCTTTACTAGTGGCTATACCACTTCGCATTTCTATATTGACACTAGGATTGTCTTCATGTGGCTCATATATCACCATCTAAATGTTCTCCTTCGTCTATTAGTTCTTCTCTTCCTACATCTTAGCTCTTAATATAGGAAAATATTCTATAACATGATCAATTTTCTTATAGTATTGACAAGAAGGATGGGTTGGATTCTGACAGTAGTGTGCAATATTCCCTGGTTCTCCATAGTTGTAGCAGATGATCTCGCCCCTACCTCTTCCATTGCCTCCTTCTCGTCCTCTTCCCCATCCTTGGAATCCTTAATGAGCCACAAGTGAGGCTTGATCATTCTATATGTGAGTTTAAGCCCGCATGCTATACATTGGGGTTTTTTCTATCATCAAGTCATAGCTTCAACAATCTCTTTCATCATGACCAATCAATTTACAAAAGTTACAAAATAGTTGCTTTGGTGACTATACACACTTTTGCAATAGATAAAAATTGTTTATTAGATGTAGTCGTGACACTTGGTAGATACTACACCAAACAATTGAACCAACGCTTGATCCAGTAGGAGACTCTTGTTTGAGTGGGTTAGGACCTCCTGCAATTATATAGCCTCAGTACGTAGGGTACTGATCCTTATAGTGGCTTACTGCCTTTCACTTCATCCACCAAACTTGAGGGCATATTCCAGATTGAACCTCCTTTCTCTTCTTCACATCCTGCAACTCCATATGTAGGCTAGCTAACATGACTCAATTTGTTGGGCTCCTATATTCGTGTCCTAGATCAGTGAAGCCTCCAACTTCATCACAATCTCTAATGCTTCAGGGTGAGATTCGATCTTCTGGTGAGACAAAGGTAATATTAAGTGTGGCAATAATGTAGATATGTACCATTCCTTATGTTGTTCGTCTGAAATCTGAAGATTAGCTTGTCTCATTAAGCACATTAACCTCTAATCTATATCGCACTATCTCCTTTATTTTAGTAACACATTGAGCTTGTGATTTTAGCTTTCTAAATTCTGCATTTAGTGCAGTCTTTGTCTCAACCAATGAAGCATTCAGATCGGTTGTACTATATTTGATATACCATGTAAGCACTCTATCTCATAGCGCTGTAACTAGTTGCGCTTTCTTCATGTCATCATCATTGAATTTTTGCGCCTTCCACATAGCTTATGTTACGAACCAAAACTAATTAGGATCCTCCATTCCGTGACCCTTGAATATAGGCATTTTCACTGTATTCATCATATTGAATAATGGAGGTGGAGGTCGAGGCATAGGCATAGGTGTAAGAGGTGTCGGTGGAGATGGAGGTGGAGTGGATGGATGAAGAAACCCAGAAGTGCCCTCAACTTCTCTCTTTTCTGCACTTTGTGGTGTGTTAGGGTTTCACTCTTCATCACTTTGTGAATCCCCTAACAATGGACTGTATTCACCTTCAATGTATCTTTCGCGACCTACTCAGAACTTTTTTCCACTTCACTTAGATCCCGTCTAGCCTCTTTTGGGAATTAATTCAAATTCATAACACCCTTTTCACACAACAACATTTTAATATAAGTTTTTATCCATTTCAGGTACTTACCTCTCACACCCTTAAAGAATTGGCATCCAACTTCATTATAAAATACAGATGTGTGTATTACAAATTCAATGATGAAACTACCCAAAATACTATCGATCCAATAGCCAAAAACCCTTGCAACTTTATGATAATACTATTTAATATGCTTCATTAGAATAGAATTCCACAGTGTATGTTTTTTGTGTTTCTAGGTAGGTCGGCTTTCTGCTAATTTATACAACCACTCGTGTAATTTGCAAGTGAACAATGTAAAGAAAACTTCATTATCTTTTGTGTAAATATATCTCTGTAACCAACTATCTTTTGACCAGCGGGGATTGTGATTTTCCTGAGCTGCAAACTCGTGCAACTTCTGATCTACACAATTATGGAGATCTTTCATAGTTTCCACATCACACATCCCCCAGATACAACTTTATCTCGGTAAAAGAAATATTTGTTGGTTTTAGGTGGCTTGAACAAACCTACACCGGTTCTTTTGGCAACAATCTACTTAGCGCAGACCACAGTCTCATGCGGGGCAGTATTAGGGGATGCTAGAACTAGGTTTTTGCATCTAAAAGGCTATGTGATGTAGCAACAAGGCATTTCTTTAATCTAGGGCCTCATATGACCTTTGTGAACCCTTATCTTCAGAATCACAGACTTACATTTATTTTTACTTAAATAGATCTATTAACTTTTCCTAATTGTTCGAACATGCATAAGTTATCATACAAAAGTAGATCTCGACCTTCACGATGCAATTAAAACAATATTATAGAGAATCGCATCATAACTGAGCATAAACACAAAAACATAAAATATATAGAGAACGCATGGAATTGCTTCAAATAGTCTTTATTACTTCAGATCTTACATGAATACACTTCTTTTGACCTCTGCACACAGCTGTAGGGGCCTGCGGACTTAGCGACGAACTTACCATGGTCTCCGTCCACTGAGCTATAGGAGCCTTCCTCTTCACTAGAATACAAAATTATAGGAAAATTATACTCAATATCCCATTTATCCACTGAACTCCACGTTCTAATTACTCCTAGATGACTTCCTTTTATAGCTTTTACATCGCATTACCATGGTCCATGAACCATGGGAGGAGCTCATTAATTAATCAAAATATCCCGTACCTTTACAAAGTAAGGGGATTTGACCTACCTAAAAGCCCCTTTGACTCTTAACGTTTGGCGCTATTGGTGCTCCGCTCCTCAAAATGCAGAGAATTTACAATATTACATCAAAATTGACTCAAAATTTAGACAAAACTTAGACTTGTGGGACCCCATCCCAACACTCACCCACTTGGGTGCCTGAATTGTGTTTTTCGAGTCGCCACTATACTTTGTTGCTCCTCACAATGGGTGGGTGCCCACTGAGCACAATGTGGCCGCTACGATGCACTCGCCCATCCATTACACTTAACCGCCCGCTACCCCCGTGAATGCCTTTAATCGACGCTCAGGTCACACATAACTGAACACCCACCTCCAAGTCGCCTTTAACTGAACACTTCCACCCAAGTCACCTTTAACTGAACTCAGGTGCTCGTCGCATATCTTGGGCATGCCCACACACATTTAACCGAGGTTTTTGGTTTTTCGACTCTCTTGGGCACTCACCAAATCAAGGCCCTCACACACCCCTTCCCAAAAAGTTAGACTCTTATAAAAACTAAGATTTGTGATATTATTGAGTACAATAGTCACTTTTTTTTATATAAATCTAACAAAATAGAGGAATAAACCAATTTAGATTTTTATGAAAACAGAGATATGTGATATGATTGAATATAAATGTTTATTTTTGTTAAATCTAAATTTAACAAAATAAAGATATAAATTATTTTCATTGTTCAGTATCTTCCATCATTCAACCGCATCCCCTAGATTTAGCATTTTACTTTTATTTGTGCAAAATTGTTATTTGTTATAATATTTGGCTCAAATTAATATATATATTTCATCACCTACATTTCATGCCTGCTATTTCCTTTATTTCCCCCCCATCAATTCTAACTTCTATAAGAAGAAGAATCTAGATAAAGCTAACCCTTACAATGGTTTATAGAATGATATTTCTAGCCTAAGGAATGATGGTAATATCCTTTTAATAGGTGACTTTAATGCTCAAACTTCAAACAACCAAGCTATTATTCTAAGCAATCATTCCATACCTAATCCTCTTTGGTTAGGACGAAGACCCTACTCAAGCTAGTAGGTTTACAAAAGGAGCTCTAAAGACCTCAGGAAAATTTTGTTTGGGTCAGAGATTGTCAAGCTCTGTAGTGGTCAAGATCTCATAATTTTGCAACGGTCTAAGAGGTGGCCCAATTCTAAGCAAGATGGACCTGCATCCATGGACTTGGTAGGAGTGTGGTAGACTACGTTATTTCCGATCCCCCATTATACAATGAAATAATAAATTTTGACATATTAAACGACCACGAACTTGACTCTGATCATAGGCCTTTACTTATAACTCTCGATTTTGTCATGCATAGAGTTCCCACAGAAAATAATACTTACAGCGAAAAGAACTTAATATTTTATAGAATAAAAATGATCTCTTTCTAAATGAATTAAAAAATAATTTGCTTCCTTTATCTAGTATAGACAACATAGAAGACCTCTATCATAATTTTACTACAACCCTCTCATATTTTATTAACAAGTTCTCAATTGAATTTTCAAATAATAAAAGAAATAGCAAAACCAATCCATGGTATGACAAAGATTGTAAAAATGCAAGAAGAGCAATTAAGGAAGTTGTTGACGAATCTCTTAAAATGGACAAGATAAAAATATTCAAAGCGCTAACTAAAAGGAAAAAGAGGCAGTACATTCATCAAAGACAAGAGAATCTCTTACACCTCTCTAAGGTAGCTCCTAAGAAATTTTGGAGGCAGATTTTGACTGGGAAGACTAAAGATAATAATAAAATTTCTCTTCACGATTGGAATTCCTATCTTAAAAAGCTTTATGAATCTCCAAATGTCATGGATAATTTGGAAACCCTGCTCACAATGAAAGAAGTTTTATCTTTAGAAGACATTAAGTTTGGGGTTAATCGCCTCGCTAATGGGAAAGCTAAGGACATTGAAGGTTACCAGGTGGAAATCTTAAAATTGGAGGTCCTGTCCTCATCCCCCACATCCACAAGCTTTTCAATCAAGCAGTCAAGCAAGGGTTCCCTAAACCTTGGATTGAGAGCCTCATTATCCCTATTTTTTAAAAGTGGGGATACAAATAACCCTTCTAATTATCGAACAATTATGATCAGCCCTCTCTTAGCCAAATTATATGGTAGTATTCTGGAAAAAAAGTTAAGCATATGGCTTGAAAGTGAAGGTAAGCGGGCTAAAGGCCAAGCAGGTTTCAGAAGGCATCACTCAACAGTAGACCACCTTGTTACGCTAAGGATCATTGTGGAGGAATGTCGTAATGATAAATCTAATTTATTTGCTGCTTTGTAGACTTTAGAAAGGCTTTCGATACGGTTCCTAGATATAACCTTTGGAAGAGGTTAGAAGAGCTAAAGGTTCCTCTTGAGTTAAGAGCTGCTGCTATAAGGCTCTACGAGAATGTAATTTCCAAGCTAAAGAACAATGAGGGGTGGTCGAAAGATATTAAGTGTAACATTAGAGTTAAACAAGGTTGTCCCCTCTGCCCTACTCTATTCGGCATTTACATCGATAAGCTCGAAGGTTATTTAGAAGAAGCAGGATGTGGTGGCACAATCTTAGCTGGGATAGTCATTATCCTTCTTCTCTATGCCGACGATATTGTTCTTTTGGCAAGGTGCCCTTCTGATCTTGATAAGCAACTCAAGCTTCTTAAGGATTTCTGCTCTACCATGGGTATGACTGTTAACATAGACAAAACAAAAGTTATGATTATCAAATCTAAGAAGGACACTTGCACTAATTTTACATATGACAATAATAACTTGGAGGAAGTGTATTCTTACAAGTACCTAGGAATTGATATCCATCACAAGCTTAACTGGAACCATAGCATTGAGAAAAGGATCAATGGGGGATGGAAAGCTTATTTTGGTCTTGGAAATAACTGTAAAACAGCAAACCTCGTAATGTGGGATAAAAAGAAGTTCCTCTTTGAAAATTTAGTCACTCCTGTTATCTTATATGGCTATGAAGTTTGGGGCTGCAACATCTCCAGAGAATCATGGAGGAAGATTGAGCAAATCTAGAAGCGCTTTATAACTTATAACCTAAAAATTAAAAGTAATACACCATATCCTATTCTCCTTATAGAAGCAGGTCTTTCCTCTATTGAGAGCCTAGCTATGCTCAGGTTTCTGATGTACAAGCACAAACTCAATAACATAGACAATCATAGGCTTCCTAAGCTAGCTTTAAATTCCAGCCAAAATCACCTAAGGCTTAACGAGGGTGGCATAAAGACATAAGGGCCTGGTTAAACTATTGGGAGATCAACTAGAATGATGCATTGCAAAACATAAATAACATTAAAGATATTGTTACTTCTAAGTTCAAAGAAAAAATGTGGTGTGAGAAAGATTTAGCGGCTAAAAGAAAATTAAGTTATTATAAGAAGGTCATCAACCCCACCCTAGAAGATCAAAAGTATCTCTCTATTTTAACTACCTCAAAGAAGAAAATTAATATAGCAAAGATTAGAACGAATTCTCATGAGCTCCACAGGTCGTTGGACAGTTCCTAAAACGCCATGGATGGAAAGGATCTTCCATATATGTGAGAATAGGAACATTGAGGATGAAAACCACTTCCTCTTAGAGTGCCCCGCATACATCCACATTAGATCTCAGTGTCACAATCTTTGTTACAATACTGACCTTCCTAGCCTTTTACAATGTCAAAAGTATAGTGATTTTGGGAGGCTTCTTTCCAAGCTTTTTGAGCGTAGGAATAAAATCTTAAATCAAAATAAATAATTTGTTTCTTTAGTTCCGATAGACCAATGTTTGGTTTGAGTGGACGTTAACCGTCATCATCATCATCATGAGATATTCCATCACTTAACTTTATTGCATTAGGGTGAATTTTTATAAAATTAAGATCTCCATTACACTAAAAAATTAATCTAATTTAAAAAAAATGTTTTAAATTAATTATTTATTATAATAATTTAATTTTCACATAAATTTAAACTAATTTCCAATTAAAAAAATTAATAATATGAAATTTTAAAAAAAATCTAATAATATGCGAATTTTATATATTAGTAGTTTATAATTTAACAAAAATTAAACATCTCAAAAATGCTAAAAATATTTGTATCATTTATTTAATATCTTTTACTATTTGTGTCATTTATTTAATATCTTTTACCCAATCTCACTAGGTTAGTTTTTAGATATTGAGATAAGTTAGTAGTTTATAATTTAACAAAAATTAAACATCTCAAAAATGCTAAAAAAATATTTGTATCATTTGTTTAATATCTTTTACTATTTGTGTCATTTATTTAATATCTTTTACCCAATCTCACTAGGTTAGTTTTTAGATATTGAGATAAGTGATTGTCATTTATTTAAAGTTTTTGATAACTCCACCCATGCTACTATGCTAGATTTTTTATTTTTATCTTTAGAAATTAATTATTTATTATAATGATTTCATCAAAACAAAGTTTTTATCTCTTGATTTTTTATCAAATTAAGATAAGTACAATTGTTAAAAGTTTTAATTCTCATTATAATTCAAACATATATATATTATTTAAGAAAAGCACTCCTCTATAAGATAATAACAATTAAACATCTTAAAAGATAGAAAATATTCTATAATCTGAAATATTGAATAAGTAATTTTTATTTATTTAATATCTTCCATAACTCCACCGTAGCCATGAGGTTAGTTTTTTATTTTTATTTTTGGAAATTGATTATTTATTATAATGATTTGATTTCCAATAATATCAAAGCAAATATAAAAAATAAAAAATAAAAATTGAACAACTTCTATCACTTCACATTATTCCAGTAAGTTGACTTTTTATAAAATTAAGATCCCTACAATTATTAAATTTTATAAGTTAAATTTTAAAAAATTTACGCTTTAAACTAATTATTTGTTATAATAATTTAATTTCAAGTAAAAATTTAGCTATTTAATAACCAATATAATTTTTTGATGATGATGATGATGATGATGATGATGATGATGATGATGATGATGATGATGATGATGATGATGATGATGATGATGATGATGATGATGTATCGACCTAAAGAAACAAATTATTTAGTTTGATTTAAGATTTTATTCCTATGATCAAAAAGCTTGGAGAGAAACCTCACGAACTCACTATAATTTTGACATCCTAAAAGACTAGGAAGGTCAGTATTGGGACAAAGACTATGAAACTGAGATTTAATGTGGTTGTATGCTGGTCACTCTAAGAGGAAGTGGTTTTCATCCTTGATGTTCATATTCTCTAAGAGATCGTAGATCCTTTCCATCCATGGTGTTTTAGGAAGTGCCCAACTACATGTTTCACTATGGGGCTCATGAGAGTTCATTCTAATTTTCCCTATATTAATTTTCTTCTTTGAACTAGTTAAAAGAGAGATACTTTTGATCTTCTAGAGTGAGATTGATGACCTTATTATAATACTTATATATATATATATATATTATAATATATATAATATATATATATATGAAAAAAACAAAAAACACTTCTAATTTAATAACAATTAAACATCTCAAAAACAAATAAAATATGAAATAAACTCCATCACATCTAAGAGGTTAGATTAAAATATTGAGATAAGTGATTCTCATTTATTTAGTATCTTTCATAACTCTATTTCCATGTTACCATATAAATATAAGTGATTTTCTTTTCTTTAATATGTGCTATAACTCCACCCAATCCCTTACAGCTCCACCCTATTCCAACTAGTTAAATATTTTATTTTTATGGTAACTAGCTATTTATTATAATGTTTTGATGAAAACTAAGGTTTATATATATTGATATAATTTTATTTTTTTATAAAAGTAAGGTGTTATAGTTGTTAATTTTTT
>APFE030920195.1:0-26883 GCA_000404065.3 Pinus taeda | reverse complement strand
GGACCCCCTGCACTCCCGAAAATTAACCAGGTGGGGTACGAAAAGTGGTTTCCTCTTTTCCTGCTCTGGCATACATGTCGGTCTCGTGTTGATTACAAGACCCCCTTGAATAAAATCACATAGCACCGCTACCCCTCGGCCCCCCACCGCTCCCACACCCCCCAATAAACTGCTTTTCTCCTCCACCAACCTTCTCGCTATTTTTAACCTCCGCCAACTCTCTGTTATTTCTGGTTATAACTATCTCTCCTGATAAATTAACGAGATGATCATTATAGTATTAATTATTCCCACTTAGGTAGCAGTCATTAACAAAACCCTTGAATAGAGTGCTGAATATGCAATCAGTTTAAGAAAAGTTTATTTTTATATTGTATTAGTTTGATATATCCAAATCATTTTGGATAAACATTCTATTTTGTAAAATAATTGTATTAGATTTAGATATTTTTGAATTACACTTTATAAGTATTTTTTAATTAGAAGTAAGGAAGGTTGAACCCTTGTAATGATCCAGTGACACTATTGTACTTTTCTGAAAGTTTTTCTAAAGATATAAAAGGATTATGAATTCACTCTTAACAACTTTTGTGTTCATGTAAGTCTTTCTGGTTTATTCATCTTTGTTTTTCATCATATACTCAAGGTAACATGGGAGTTAGGGTAATGTTAAGTTAAGTATTAACTTCCCTGATAGGCCACTGCAAAGTTATCATCTTTATGGAGATTAACTAATTGAACAATCTGTTTAAATTAGTTCCTCTGCATCTTTAAATTGTTTCCTTTTGTCATCTTTTGAATATATATTGTTTGGCTGTAGAATCCTTCTGCACGCATCAATTGTATTTGATTAATTAAGTATTCAATATGAATGATTGATTATCACATATCTTCTCCTTTTCCACTCAATACAGTGAATGGCAACTACCAAAAACAATTTAATATAATAGGGCACCAAAAATTCCATGTTGTCCATACCATGATTCATAAATGAATACCTTTTGGACCACTAATTCATTAACAAATGATAGTTTAAGGACATGCAAAGCACCACATTGAGAACAACAATGGCCAATGGACTGCCATGAGCGCACGGCTCATGTGGTCGGGGCGGAGGACTTTCCCGCTCCCCACCCATGATCGAATCCTGTTGTATGGTCGTGCTGCACCACAGCCTATGAGTTTCATCGAGTTTATGTGAAATTGCATTTCGCGGCTCCGTCGGTATGCTGTGTTGCTTGCGTGCAACAAATGTTGGTTACAATTCTGATGTACAAATGATGTATATATTGTATATGTTGCTTCTTCAGGGGGATGCCCTTCCCCCCTGAAAAAAAACGGCCGATGCACTGCAACCAACAGCGCATTAATCTCTTATTCCTTTATTCCCAATGAATCCGCATTGTATGTAGAGATAAACAATTCCCGTAATTGTTGACTTGCGTAGTTTAAAGAGGTGATGATTTTGTTAAATAAATAAAAGAAATTTGATTGGTCTTTTAATTTTTTATTTATTTTTTTGAAATTTTAGTTATAGTTATTAAATTTCAAAATTTTGAATGTCTAACAAAAATTGAAATTATTTTTATTGTAAAAAAAAATATTAAAATCAAATTTTTGAAAAAAAACAAATTCTAACTTAAAAATAACCCTCACACAAAACTATGACTTTCATAAACAAAACCTTCTAGAATGCCTAAACCTTATAAACAAAATTATGACTTTCATAAACAAAACCTTCTAGAATGCCTAAACCTTATAAACGCAAACAAACAAATGAGATGGTACAGCTGATTGAGCTCTCTGCTCAGAGGATCATTGCCATTGAAGGGACCGACTGTAAGAAGTGACCAAAAATTATTTTTTTACATGTCCTCGTTTGTCAATGCACAATGGATTATTGTTTGAATATCTTGACAACGTGCGCACTTCCCAATAAAATGATTTATAGTACAATGCCAAACCTATGTGTTATTAAAAGTTTGGATTTCATATCAATGGAAGCTATTATTTTTTTATGTCATCTAATTAAATAATTTTGGCTAATAGCATAGAATGATGTAGAAAATGGAGAATCAAAGTATAATTGAGTTGGGTTTGTTAAACATATGATTTTTTTATGATTTTCATTGATTGTGTTCAAAGATATATTTAGCAACCGTGATAATCATTATAATTAATATTCATTATTATTAATGAGAATAATGACTAGGATAAGATAAGATTAGATTTATAATTAAAACCCTTCAGTACAGGAGGATTGATAAATTGTCTCTGCCAACTTCAGTGCGTCCTCTGTGGATCTGGACAAAACCAGAAATGCTAAACTATCAACCAGATTGTTGAAGTCAATTATAGCGGAAGAGTAAACGGGAGGTTCAGATCTCCACATTTGCTTGCGCCTTCGGAGGACGTCCTGCTATCGACAGGTGTAAAGTTTATGGAATTGAAAATAGCGAATACATTGGCCTTTAGTGTACCACCTCGTTTTATATTACCAATTTTAAAATCATTATATTCACGATGATGCTTATTTAATTTTAAAAATTATGAAATGGATGTAAATTTTAAAAATGATGAAATTGATGTATAGAGTTAAAAATCAATATCAATCAATAATTATTAATGATATGATATGATTAGATTAGGATATATAATTTAAAAATTTGTGAAATTGATGCAACTATTGAAACTGATGTTAATTATTATTTTAATTCTATATATCTATTTCACACTTTTAAAATTATATATATAATATATATTATCTATAGTATTATATATATTATATATATTAATTTATATTTATAATTAATTTTCTGATTTGTAAAATTATTTGTATATAAAAGAGGGTTGATTAATTATATATATAGTTCTTCTTGCAAGGTGTCCATTTGATTTTGATAAGCAACTCATATTTTTTAAGGATTTCTACTTTACCATAGGTATCACTGTTAAGCAATGTATGGAAATGGAGAACGCTTTCTTATTCAACGATTCAGCCTCGTCGCCAAATTGCATCATAGACAACATTTTGACAGATTGGCATATGATATACGGGTCTATCTGAACTTCTCCATTTCTCTATGAACTACAATCTTTTTGTCTTAGATCCTGATAATACAGGGACATTTTCCATATATGACAGATATCAGTATTATACAAGTAATGAATGATATACAACACTCATGCATAACATATATATATATTATATATATATGTATATACAAGATATGCAAGTTTTCACACTTCATCTGTATTTATATAATCTCAATATAATATATTCCGCTTTTTTTTCTCATGAAAAAAAAATAGGTATCACTGTTAACACTGACAAAACAAAAGTTATGATTATCAAATCCAAGAAGGACACTTACGCTAATTTTATGTGTATTCTTCCAAGTACGTAGGAATTGATATTCATCACAAGCTCAACTGGAACTATATCATTGAGAAAAGGATTAATGGGGGGTGGAAAACTTATTTTGGTCTTGAAAATAATTGTAAAACGGCAAATCTCGTAATCTGAGATAAAAAGAAGTTCCTCTTTGAAACTTTACTCACTCTTGTTATCTTCTATGGATGCGAGGTTTGGGGTTGCAACATCTCTAGAGAATCCTGGATGTGAGGTTTGGGGTTGCAACATCTCTAGAGAATCCTAGAGAAAGATTGAGCAAATCCAGAAGCATTTTATAACGTATAACCTGAAAATTAAAAGTAATACACCCTATCCTATTCTCCTATAGAAGTAGGTCTTTCCCCTATCGAGAGCCTAGCTATGATTAGGCTTCTGTTGTACAAGCACA
The DNA here is from genome assembly GCA_000404065.3 of Pinus taeda. NCBI lineage: Eukaryota > Viridiplantae > Streptophyta > Pinopsida > Pinales > Pinaceae > Pinus > Pinus taeda. Next base: position 23,080 of record APFE030920195.1, on the reverse strand, counting down.
ATAACATAATAGACAAAATGAGGCTTTTCTAGTGTTTGTGTTGATTAATTTTAATCACAATCTAAAATCTAATATAGATTTTTAGAAATTTGAATTTAAGTTGTTGAATTTGTAGAATTAGAGCGCATAGGGAATTTTTCAAGGTGTTGAATCCATTTATGTATTCAAAAATGTATTTTAATAACAAAAAATCACAATCTTTCTTAAAATTCTATTGTGATTTCAATCAAGAAAGTTATTTCATATATATGTGTGTGTGTGAGAGATTTTGATCAAAGTTAATGAATATTAACTATTTTGTTCACATCAAATCAAAATATGTCACATTTTTTGAGAGATGGCTCTCGTTAGATGTGACCACAACAATTGATTTCCATTAAAACTAATGGCTTACATCACCTCAAATTGAAACCTTCACATTTCCAAAAAGTTGGATTTGATCGAATTTATCAAGGCAACTAGTTTTACATTTTTCATTAAAACCAATAGTCTTCATCACATCTGATCATAGCCTTTCACACTTCCCAAGAGTTGGCTTTGATCCCATCAAGGCACTTGGTTTTAAATTCACACTTCCATAGATTTGCATTTGATCAAGTTAACCAACACTCAAAAAGTGTGAATTTAGAACCCAATTTCCTTGATTACATTCTATCAAAGTCAACTCTCTAGAAATTTGAAGGGCCTTGTGATGAATGCCCTTGGTTTTAATAAAAAAACAATGGCCTTAGTCACTTTTGACTAAAGTCATTTCTTCGAAAATGCAAGGCCTTTGATTTGATGTAATTAAGGCTATTGATTGTAATGAAAAATCAACAGTCTTGATTACATTGGACCATAGCCATCTCTCCGAAAATGTGAAGGGGTTTGATTCCATAGGATGAAAGTTGCTGATTTTTATGAAACACAACTACTTTGATCACATTGCACCAAAGCCATCTTTCCCTAAATGTGAAAGGCTTTAGTGTGAGGCGATCTAAGGTTGTTAATTGTTTATAAATCAACTACTTTACTATAAAACATTAATATGATTTTAATTATTCATTAATTTTGATATTATTTATAGATTTTCACTAGATTAGTAAGACAATTTTTAATTATTTTTTTAGTTTAAATTAATTGTGTTTAGTGGATATAAATTTTAGAATGCATGAGATTTGTGGCATTGTTTGTTAGAGACCCACATTATTTAATGTGCCTTGTCATATTCTTACCTTGTCATATTCTTCTTGAATCTTAGACAATGTAAAACCTTTAAATTTGGGTTTCTACAAATCTATCTTAAAAAAAAACTGAACTTCTAAAATCTCTTAAATTTGGACTTCTAAAAATCTCTTAGAAACTGAAAAATCTTATATTTCTTATTTATTTGTTATATAAGAAATTATGTCTTTATATATTATATATTGTAATATATATTTTAAATTAAGTAATAGACTAATTATATTATTTTTTAATAACAATCTAGTTATTTTTGGAGAACAATGTCAATTCGGAGTTATATATAAATAACCATTTTTTTAATAAAAAATTAATATTATTTATGTAATTAAGAAAGAAATTAAATATATAAAAGAAAAAATATTTTTTATTATTTAAAATTTTATTTAATTTTTATTACGCTATATTTGTTATTGGACGTTGGTACATTAATATTTTTTCTAATTATAAATATTCATTTGATGGTGTAGAATTAAAGATGCTAGTATATTCTAGTCATTTCTTTTGCTTCAGTGAACCATATTTCTCAGTTTAACTTCCTTGTAAATATTAATCCATTGCTTAATATAGGTTTAAAAATTTACTTTTACAAAGCATGTTTAAAAACTTACTAACCTAGCTTAATATGATGATTAATGGGAATTAGAATGGAAAGTATGATAGTTTTGTGGGAAGGAAACAATATACACAAACTTTTATGCAACATGTGAGAGTGGTGTGGAGTGGAGTTACTATGCCTTAATGTCTATTTTTGGAGAAATAGGCCATGTATCATAGTGGTGGGAAGTGGAACTACTATGCCTAAATTACTCACCCAAATTACTATTGAAGTGGATTTGCTATGACAATTGAAATTATTGCCCTCATTGATATTCCTATGTGGTGGGAAGTAGAATTACTATGACCATTAAAATTACTATACCTAAATTAAGTAGTGGGAAGTGGAATTACTATAATAATTGAAATTAATACGCCCAAAATTAGCCTATGTAGCACCTATGAAATATGTAATTGTTGTGGGAAGTGGAATGAAAGCATTGGGTGTTGGAGTAGGGAGATTTTATGAGACATTGTCCCACCTTGAACTATGTGGTGGCTAACCATTTGAAACTATTGTGAAACCACAAATAACATTCATTTAATGAATGCTATTGCAAAAGAAAAAATCCACACACAAGTCCATAATAAACACAATTGTTAGTTTGTAGAAAAAACACAATCTGCAATTTCTCTAAGAACACATTCATCAAGCTAGGAAAGTTGATTTCTATAAACATGTTTATGAAATTCTCTAAATCAATTGTTTGATTCTCTAAATACATTTTTTAATTTCTATTGCTAAACAAAATTTGTTGGATAAATCCCAAAGAAGAGTTATATGTGCTCCACAAAGAAAGGAAAGCTGCATTTTGTGAGGTATGTAATAATATTGCATTTCCATCAACGTTGCGATAAGTGATATACGAAAAACATGATTTAAAGATCTAGTTATAAAATAATATACAACCCATATTTTATTGAAACCCTAGAGGCAGCCATAGCGGCCACCACTCTTGAGCTTCCATTCAAATTCCTCCTTAGTTGGCACAAACATTGATGCATCCTCAAGCACAACTACTTCATCTCCGTTGTCTTCTTCATTTCCCACATGCTAATCTATGCCTGATCCACCATTAATAAGCATCACACCAATGATGTCTCACAGTGAAGTAGCTTTCTTTAATGAATAGTGGAATAAAAAAATTAAATAATTTGCTATGAGAAATATGCCAACTTGTTGTTGTTGATATGATTTAGGGATAATATAATTTATGCCTAAAATCATATAAGGTATAAATCTGGCTTAAATTTAATATAAATTTAAATTCACAGTTTAAAGTTTAAGTTTAATATAGGTATAAATTTAATACAGGCTTAAATTCGCAGGTTGGAATATACTACTCTCTCCCTTTGCCCAACTGGTGATATGCCTCTTTGAACCCCACTGACTGTCCCTTACCTCAATGACATGCTATTGTAAACATAACTTAGACACACATATAATAACAATCTACGACATAGCAATAGCAAGAGCACACATAAATACACAGAAAGAAGAAAGGATTTTTGGGAAAGAATTCCAATTGTCTTCACTTTCCAAATTCATGCATATTTATACATAGTAGATGTGGTTGGAGCACTTGTACTCGCTCCAAATAGACACTCATACATTTACCTTTTAGCATTTATTCCACGCATTTACTCATACAAGTATGATGACTTACATAGGCCTAAGAGACCTTACCAACATCTCCCCCACTCTCACTGTCTTGCTCATCCTGAGCAAGGATCTAAAAATGTATTGGACCTTTATTTCTTATAGAAGTATCCTTACTATACATCAGCCTTGTGTACTAGTCTACATAGGTAACTCAACCGCCACCTAGAAAGGAAGATGCATGTGTACATGGCTTATTGTGACTTCTACTTACTAGGTGGCTACATATTACAAATATCAACTCTCAATCATTCTCTACAATGTTTCTACCATATAGACTGTTACGCCAAGCAGGAATCATCGAGCAACTCTTCTCCAATCTAGGGGCATCTCTTGCCTCTCTATAAATGAGTCTAGCATGTGATCGTCACTCTTGGGAAATCTTCATTCATACATAAAATTAGTGAAACTTTGCACATCAACCATCCTAATTTTTTCCATTGTCATAACCCAAATAATCATTATGTAAATTTTATATCAAGGGGCTTAATCAATATAATCTCATGTTGTCATCATCTTGCTGCTTCAGCGCTTTGTGTGAGTTATGCTTATCTAAATTTATGTTCTTGAATGTTTTCTCAGTTGCAAGTACTTTTGTCAATATTTTTTTGTTGCTTGAATGCTCTATTAGTTATGCTACAAAATTATATATGCTTCTCATTCAATTTTCTTCTCTCCTAGAATAAATGTGTTGTTCTTTCAGGTTATGTATGGTCTTCTTATTGTTAGCTTTCTTTTTATGGTTTCCAATTAATTTGCTTGTTGCATTTTCAAATGTGTTGTATAAAGGATGATTAGGTTGAATGATTGCTACTTACTACTAGTTTCTTTGATGTTTCTTTGAGTCTATTTAATTAATTTTCATGAATGAAGACTTTAACATAACTACACACATTATTTTTTTCCAACACTGGGGCTTATTTACAATAGTTGTTGATTTGATATCGTCGAATGTCAACAAGAGGATGATCTCATCAATTAGACATTAATTTTAATTACAAAGGAATAGAATATCACCTACCTTGAACAAGGCTCATGTTTCACCCACCCCTGAATTAAATGCAATGATTGAGTGAAAGCCTTAGTCACTCGAAATCCTTCATGTATTCTTATATGAATTGTAGGCTCAACAAACTAAATTATAACCAATTCTGATGAATAATAAATAAAAAGCTATTATATATCCCAAAGAAATTTATTAAACATGTTTATGTTGTTGACATACTCTTTTGAAGAGATAAAGAGTGTCAAAAACTACTAATGTCGGGTCAATTGTAATTATTATTATTATTATACTTTACTTTTTGGAAAAATAGTAAATTTGTCGGCACCATTGAACTTTTACTTCCTATTTCATTTCAAACCAATGACTAGAGAATTGCAGAGCATAAAATTCATAAAGAAAATGGTTGTTCAAGGGGCTAGCCGACTTAGTCGACTAGCCTAGTCGAGTTAGAAAAATCCTATTGTAAGTCCGTTGATAGACTTGTTGAGTCAATGACTAAGTCAGATTCACTTAAGATTGGTTGGGCAGTTAAATTTTTCTAATTGTCTTGACATGGTATAAATATCCATGAATGTATCAATATATCGGTTCCATTTGGATTTATGAGATATATAAGACAAGTGTGCTTCCGCTAGTTCTCCATTACTTGTGTCACTTATCTTCTCTATTTACTTATATTGTGAATGCTTGATGTCATTACTACTAGTAACTATGAATGCTTTTCACTAGACTACAACAATGGCCCTGTTGATGGTATTTTTAAACTTGAGTCCCAAAGAATATGCAAGCATAAATGCTAACATTGGAAGAGATACAATAGTGGTGGGAGACGGAAGTTAAAAATTACATGAAGAACTATGTGCGAAGAAACATATTGTCATTAGAAGAAGTGAGGGCTAGTTTTTTCATAGAAGCACATGAACGGTTCATTGAAGGAGCCCTGATGGAAATAAAAAAATTCCTTGACTAAGTTGCTCGTCAGAAAACCAAAAAATGATGCCCGATTGTTATTGAAATTATCAAACGACGGTCAAACCAATTTTCACAAGTGGTTTGAGACTATTCTAGATGGATTTTGTGAGGAATTAACAATAGAAAAAATAACCTCCATTTAACATATTAAAGCTAGGTTCTTTGACAAAATCCATGACATTTTCTTTTGCATGATCCCCACCTTGTTGTATATGTTCCTCCTTGACAAGGTTTTGGTCATATCATTGAATATGAGTCATCACTGTAGATTTTGATAAACACAGACCATCAATTAAGGCAAACCAACTAGTATCATTTCCTCAACACACAGTGTAAGGATACGAAAGAAGCGTGAGACTACTTCTTAAGTAAATTGACATGATTGTTGGGTATTCTATCACCTTCTAATAGTGGGTCAAGATGACATGGGTGGAGGGGGCTAATGATGTGTGAGAAATAAAGAAAGAAAAAGAAAAGAAAAGAAGTGAAGTTGGAGAAGTATAAAACAAAAGTATATATAGAAAATATGGAAGGGAGAAGGTCAACTTCCAAGAAGAAACAAGGAGAAAGTAGTTGACAAAAGAATATTCTACAATATAAATAGTCAAACGATATTTGGAAAATTGCATAGGACAAAAGACAAAAACAACGTGAAGAAATAAGGGAGGAGTGCCAAAGGAAGAAAATGTAAACATAGGAGTGTGAGAGTGAAGATGCACGAGAATCCTTAGATTAGTTGAGAGTCGTAGCACCACTCATTTCGACAGAAAATAATGGTCTACAAATAAGTCTTAGAGGTAAAGTAGACGAGATGGAAGTTGATGACTATGGTCTTGCAATACCTCAAATACTGACTATATCAATATTGAGTCTCATCATTAAATAATTCCTTTGACAAATCACATATTTATTCAGGAATATTCATTATTCGACATAATGAGGATGAACAAAGAAATCAACTAGAAACTGAAAATCTCATTGAGAATCAAACAAATAATGCCATAATTAGTATCCATCAAGGAATTCAAAAGTAAAAATCTAGTCAAAAAAGAGTCACGACCTGAAGTAAGTCAGTTTAGCAAGTATATCGATAGATTGTGTCAGACTAATGAGTCATCTCTTGAATACAATGTCAACAAGAAAGGAAGTAGCATGCCTTTGAGAAATCGACCAGTCGTGGATCCTGCTGAAACTGACCATTCAAGTATCCTTACAACATTGAATCCTTCTAAAAATAAAATGGGACTAAATAAAATTTTCCTCTACGAGGGAGATGAAAATCCTAAGAAGCATTAGTTCATCTACGAGAAGTATTGGTTTGCGAATGATACCACCAACGAGAAGTATTGGTTTGCGAATTAATTGTCGATTCAAAGGGCACACTGAGGATAACTGTAAATTTGACGACGACTTTAATCAAGATGTTCAATGAGTACAATCTAACATGTACTACAACATATGCCAAATAACATTGAATCATACTACTAAATGTTGTCAGTATAATATTCTTAACTTTAAACCAAAATGGTGTGCCATCTATGAAGATAATAGTCATTCAACACAAGAATACCAAATCAATGGAAAAAATAAGTTGAATTATCACGTAGTCTGTCATATGCAAACAATGGATTAGTACAATGAGCCACCAATGCTAGCATAAGAGGAAATGGTCGAGGATGATATGGTGACCAACGAGGAGGATACAAAAATAGAGGTCGAGGATGTGGTCATGGTCGAGAAAGGTTGTATTACTTTACTTGTTGGAAAGAGGGTGATACAACCCCTAATTTCCCTTCAAAAGATAAGATTGGCCTGCATTTTTTTAATATGTGCTGACTGGGGGATGATTCCTTCGAATATTTTCCCAAGATCATTAAACATGTCTTAAACAAAAGAACTATAAATTTACTTCAAATTGTCCCTACGTAAGATATTCTAAATTAAAAAAACTTCATGTTGTTATAATATTAGGGACAGGAAGAGATAACAATGTTCATAATCAACAAATCATCCGACCAACAAAAAACATGACTATACATTCATATATGTAGGTGCAAAATGATACAATGAAAAGAGCAGTGGAATTCTTTACAAAAGAAGATGATAAACAATGACTAACAAAGCATATTATTCGAGAATATTTTTTGGAACTCTTAAAAGAAGAACAATTTGTTGGTCACGTAGTAGAGATTCTAAATATGTTAAAAGGATACAACAAAAGTAGGGAGAAATGTAAAAATGTAGGACAAATGTCACAAGGAAAGAAAATGGAAGATCATGATCCAAAATTAAAATTGGAAATAAATGGTTATATGCCAAGAGAAGTTGTTGTCAATTTTGGGTCGTAGGTTAATATTCTCCCTTGTGAAACATGGATTAGTATGGGAAGGCTAAATCTACATAGAAGGGCCAACTATCTCAAGCTTGCTGACCAAATATTTATTGAACCCATTGGGACATTGAAACAAGTAAAAACTTCAATTATGGAAATCCTGAAAACAATCAATTTTGAGGTAATTGACATAGTCGATGGTATACTTTCATATCCCACACTAGTCGGTCAACTGTGGGGTCGAAAGATGAAAGCGACTGTCTCATTAGAAAAAGAAAGAATAAAAATGAAGGGAAATGATAAGAAAATAATCATTCATAAAGGAAAACCATGGGTTGAACCATGTGAAGAAGAGTCAGAGACAAGAAGGTTGTATCAAGTGCTACATGGACATAGGGACAATGTGGAACCTCATTTCTTTGGAGAAATTTAATAGGATTGCATCTTTCCATTGGTCAAAACTCCGATACATAAATTTATGAATGGTAAGTTGAAAATAATGAATAAAAAACAAAAGAATGTTGGACAATCGAACCAATTCCAACAACAAAAGTTTGGCCCTTCTATTCTATCAAAGCAGTACCTATACTTAGACAAAGAAATTGTAGAGAAACACCATCACTACTACCAACTGACTTAAGAAAAAATATTCTAGTAGTATGATTTGATTTAAGGAACAAGCTTCCCCTTTCAACCATGTGGAACAAGTAACTAACTCTATTATGGAATAGGGGAAGATGCAAATTCTGGTGCAAACTTTTGCAGGTCAAGTAGTAGGATAGTGCGATACCCACTCATCCTGACTACAAACATGGATCAACAACAACATATTTCATTGAACAATTTGGAGGTCGTAAGATTTCAACGCAAGAAAATATACCCATTTTAGTCCTAAACATGATCCCATCCTTCATATACATAATTATGATTTAGAGTGGTGCAGGATCGGATATGGAGATGAGAGAGTCTAGCCCCACATGTTTCCAAATAATTTAGACAACTTGCCTAACAAATGGTATAAATTAGAAGAAGCTCAAGGGAAGTCTCTACAATGGAAGTATTTGAAAGAAAATTTCATTAAGGATTTTGAGTTCTGACTGAAAGAGCAAGAACTTCTCATTAAAGTTCAACAAATAAAATACTTTGTAAAGACAAAATAAACTAATAGTCGTAAACAAGAATCAATAGTTGCCATCTCATCAACTTGTGATTATGTGTCACGCGCATCAAAACATAAAATGTCTACTCGGCTAGAAATGGAAGAATCTCTTGTTTCGGGCCAAATATTTTATTAGAAGAAGGATCATCCGGAGAATCACGAAATATTAAAATTAATGTACAAACTCAAAAAGAATGAATTGAGAAACCTGAGAAAGCAGACTTCCCACCTACAGATCAAGAGATAAAAGTCAGCAACCAATGATTCAACAAGTCTAAAGCACCCAACTGGATGGATTTGGAAATAAAGATAACAAAATTTTACATATCAAATGATGATTGACCAAATATCACCTGACTCGATGACTATTGGTTGGATAAACAAATAATATAATTTGTTGATTTACTTAAGGAATATCAAGATGTTTTTTCCCACAATTATAATTATTTGAAGGGAATTGTAAAAGAAATGGGGGGGATGAAGGTTAACCTCATTCATGGAGCTATACAGAGTAAAAGGATATCTTACAAGCCTATTAACAAATATAAACCCATTGTCCAAAAAGAAATGGAGGGGATGCTTGCTGCTAGCATCATCTACCCAATCCAAACATCAAAATGGGAAATTCTTACAGTGATGCAACCCAAAAAGCATGACCTGACTAAGTTGCAAATATGTGTCGACTATTATGGGCTGAAAATTTTGACACTAACCAACCCATTTCCCACTTCATTCACCAATGAAATTATACATGAAGTTGCATGTCATGAATGTTATTCTTTTACATATGGTTTCTCAGGATACATTCAAGTACCAATTGTAGAAGGAGAAAACCACATTTATCACTAAATTTGGACCTTTTGCATATTGGTTAGTACCTTTTGGATTAAAAAATGCACCAACAATTTTTTCAAGGATGGTCATAAAATCTTTTTAGGTGTACATCTATAAAAAAAAAATGAAAATCTACTTTGATGAGTATACAATTTATACACTGCTTAAGGATCACATATAATGGTTCAGAATGATGTTGGAAATATGCAGAAAAATTTGTTTATCACTGAATATCAAAAAATTTATCTTTGCAACTCCTATAGGAATATTGTTGGGACATGTAGTATCAACGGAAGGAATAAAAATTGACATGGAAAAAGCCAAAGTAATTTTATATTTGAAACCCCTAGTGAACCAGAAGTAGATTAATTTTTTAAGGGCACACTTGATACTACAAAAGGTTCTTAAGACATTACTCTAACATAACATTTCCTATAGATGAACTTTTAAAGAAGGATGTTGTATTTAATTGGTCGAAGGAGTGCGACAAGTGATTCCATATATTAAAAAAGAAACTAGTTGAGGAACCCATACTTAAGTTTCCCAACTGGTCAAAGTAGTTTCACGAACACTTCAATGCATCAAATGTGGCAGTTGGCATAGTCTCGACACAAAAAAATTATGAGTCGATATACCATCCCAATCTGTATGTCAACCCCTAACTTAACGAAGCTGAAATGATCTATTCAATGACTCAGAGAGAATCTTAGCCATGACCTTTGCACTGTAGAAATGCTGACATTACCTCCCTGCAAATCCATTCATATTTTATATTTATAATCAAGCATTTAAGTATCTTGTTAATAAATCGGTACATCAAGGACGCATTTGTTGATAGTTGCTACTGTTCCATGAAATTGAATTTGAATTCATTGTTCAACCTAGTAAGAAAAATGTCAGACATGTCCAATTATCCTGATTGTAATGTGGAGAAGAACTGATAAACATTGAAGACGACCTCCTAGATGCACATTTGTTTAGATTTGAAGAAATCCCCATAGTGCTCACCAATATTTCATAATTTTTACAAACAAGAAAGGCACCTAAGTATTTTTTTGAAAAAATGAAAGAAAATTATTTTTGCTATTGAAGAAACACCATTTACACTACTAAATGGTCAATTATATAAACTTGGCATTGACTAGGTACTTTGACGATGTGTTTTGGAGCATGAAAGGGAATACATTATCAAAGAAGCACATAAAGGAGGAGTTAGAGGACACTATTAAGGCGACACAACTGCAAGGAAGATCATGCAAGTTGAAATATGGTGGTCGACATTATTTTGAGACTGTCGAATACAATTACAAAAGTGTGATATATGCCAAAGATCCTGGTGACCATTACCCAAACACTACATGCCATTACATTCAATTATCCTATCATTACCTTTTGAGATTTCAGAAATCGACTTCATTAGTCCATTTCCTAAAAGAACTAAATTCTAAGGAGAAAAGTATATTATAACAACAATGTAATATTTAATGAAGTGCACAGAAGTAGAACCAGTCAAATATTGTACAAAGAAAGTAGCAACAAAATTTGTTTACGAAAAAATAGTATTTGAATTTGATTGTCATATGGTCATCATTAGCAATAGGGGAGCTCATTTTTTGAATGCGACAACCCAAACATTGATGTAGAATTTCATGATAGAGCGTAGGAAAACCATCCACAAGTGAATGATGACATTGAGTCATTCAATAAGACATTACATAAAGGACGAACAAAAATATGTAATTTAGACAAAGACAACTGCGATGATGAATTGCCAACCATTCTTTGGGCATATCGCATAGCCTATAAACAATTGATGGGATTGACTCTTTTTAAGTTGGTCTACGGTCAAGAAGAAGTCTTTCTGCTTCAATGTTTAGTAAATGTGGTAAACATGTCGTCTATATTGAAATATAACACAAAAATGAAAAAGGAACTACTTCAACAATTGCAACATTTAGAAGAAGACTGACTTCATGTGCTCCATCATTAACAAGCTAACAAAGACCAAACAAAGGAATGGAATGACATAAATCTATAAAGAAATAACTTGAAAGGTGGTGACCTAGTACTATTATATGACAATCGAGTGAAGGTGAAACCAATAAAATTAGAAATCACATGGTTGGGACCCTTCGCTATTAAATATATTCACACTTCAAAAGCTATGCAACTAAAGAGATTACAAGGGAACTTGTTCAAGTCGCTTTTCAATAACACCCTACTTAAGAAGTACATCTCTTAATAACATTGGCAGGTTCCTAGTGAAAATTGTAACAACTCGGAAACACCATCACTACTACCAACTGACTTAAGAAAAAATATTCTAGTAGTATGATTTGATTTAAGGAACAGGCTTCCCCTTTCAACCATGTGGAACAAGTAACTAACTCTATTATGGAATAGGGGAGGATGCAAATTCTGGTGCAAACTTTTGCAGGTCAAGTAGCAGGATAGTGGGATACCCACTCATCCTGACTACAAACATGGATCAACAACAACATATTTTATTGAACAATTTGGAGGTCGTAAGATTTCAACGCAAGAAAATATACCCATTTTATTCCTAAACATGATCCCATCCTTCATTTACATAATTGTGATTCAAAGTGGTGCAGGATCGGATATGGAGATGAGAGAATCTAGCCCCACATGTTTCCAAATAATTTAGACAACTTGCCTAACAAATGGGGTATAAATTAGAAGAAGCTTGAAGGAAATCTCTACAATGGAAATATTTGAAAGAAAATTTGATTAATGATTTTGAGTTTTGACTCAAGGAGAAAGAACTTCTCATTACAGTTCAACAAATAAAAGACTTTGTAAAGACAAAATAAACTGATAGTTTGAAACAAGAATAAATAGTTGACATCTCATCAACTTGTGATTATGTGTCACACACATCAAAACATAAAATGTCTACTCGGTTAGAAATGGAAGAATCTCTTGTTCCTGGCCAAATATTTTATTGGAAGAAGGATCATCTGGAGAATCAAAAAATATTAAAATCAATGTACAAACTCAAAAAGAATGAAATTGAGAAACCTGAGAAAGAAAACTTCCCACCTGCAGATCAAGAGATAAAATTCAGAGACCAATGATTCAACAAGTCTAAAGCACCCAACTGGATGGATGTGGGAATGAAGATATGAAAAGTTGACATATCAGATGATGGTTGACCAAATATCGTCTGACTCAGTGACTACTGGTTGGATAAACAAATAACATAATTTGTTGATTTACTTAAGGAATATCAAGATGTTTTTCCCCACAATCATAAATATTTGAAGGAATTGTAAAAGAAATGGGGGAGATGAAGGTGAACCTCATTCCTGGAGCCAAGCTGATTAAAAGGAGATCTTACAATCCTATTCACAAATATAAATCCATTGTCCAAAAATAAATAGAGGCGTTGCTTGCTGCTAGCATCATCTACCCAATCCAAACATCAAAATGGGAAAGTGTTATAGTTGTGCAACCTAAAAGGCATGACCCGACTAAGTTGCAAATATGCGTCAACTATTGCAGGCTAAAAAAAATTGACACTAACCAACCCATTTCCCACTTCATTCACTAATGAAATTATACACGAAGTTGCATGTCACGAATGTTATTCTTTTACTGATGGTTTCATAGGATACAATCAAGTACTAATTGTAGAAGAAGATCAAGAGAAAACCACATTTTCATATTGGGTAATGCATTTTGGATTAAAAAATGCACCAACAGTTTTTTCAAGGATGGTAATAGAAACTTTTCAGGTGTACATCTATAAGACAATGACAATATACTTTGATGAGTGGGAAATTTATATGTTACTTAAGGATCACATAGAATCACTCAGAATGATGTTGGAAAGATGCAGATAAATTTGTTTATCACTGAATATCAAAAAATGTATCTTTGCAACTCCTATAGGAATATTGTTGGGACATGTAGTATCTGTTATGAAACCAGCTCAGAAAAAGATAGAAAAGATAGATCAACGCCTTAGAATTGAGCCTCTTCGAGGGGGAAACCTCCTTTGCATTACACAAATGAACAATTCTTGGGTGATACAAATGAGAAGACCTCCTTTCTATATATAGGAGTCTAAGGGGTCATAGTATAATTAGAGCCGACATAAGAATAATAATATAAGGGCACAATAATAACAATAGTGGGCTTCTATGGGACACAATAATAACAATATGAGGACTACATGGGTACAACAATATAATGAGGGGGTTGTACTAATAACAATAAGGGGTTACACTAGTAGTATAGGGGCCTAACATGACCCTCTCCTTCAAAAAGTGTTGTCCTCAACGCTTGAGTAGTTCTTGATGCTTTTGTATAAAATTCTTATCCTTCTGTGTGGAATCTTCAGCAGGTAAGTTCTTCCACTTGATGTGATACTTTGAAATTTATTGATTTCGTAGCTTTCAGGTTCTTGTTTCTGTGACTGCTCCAGGTTCCAAAATTATTTTCCTTCCTCATCAAGTTCTCGCAATATTGTTTGAACTGGGATCTTCTGCAATTTTTGAATGAGTGGCCACACTTCTTCGTCCTTCTTCCATTCATCCCTTGCTTTGTTTATCCAATCTGGTTGGATAATAGAAATAACACAAAACAATGCTTGCACATCCTCATCCTTTCTTGAGAGTGCATCTGCAACAACATTTTTCTTCCATCTTTTGTATATGATTTCAAAGTCATAACCCAACATGTTTGTAACCCATTTTTGCTACTCTGCTAAAGATAATATTTGTTCTAAAAAGTATTTAAGACTATCATTATCTGTTTTTACCTTGAAGTGTCTTCCCATTAGGTAGGATCGCCATTTTTTAAGTTCATGTAGTATTGCCAACATTTCCTTCTCATAAATATCTTGCTTGAGATGCAGCCATAAAATTACCCAATCACCTACATAAAAACTTATTTCACTGCGATGTTGATCTACCTGTTGTTTCATTTGATTCTACACCAAAGTGATGTTATCCTTTTAAAAGTTGGAGAACTTGTCCTTGATGCTCGATGTGATCTTTCACTGCTTGAATCTTTTTCTTCTTGTTATGTCCTTCTATATTGAGAGTTTTAGGAGTGGTAATTTCTTCCAATGCATTACAAGATATGGTCGGATTCATTTCTTTATGCTCGATGTGATATTTCACTTCTTGAACATTTTTCTTCTTGATATGTCCTTCTATCTTGATAGTTTGAGGAGTGGTAATTTTGGCCAATGCATTACAAGATATGGTTGGATTCATTTCTTCTTTCTCGATGTGATCCTTCACTTCTTGAACCTTTTTATTCTTGATATGTCCTTCTATCTTTAGAGTTTGAGGAGTGGTAATTCTTCTCAATGGTTTACAAGATATGGTCAGATTCATTTCTTCTTTCTCTGGGGTTGGCTCCTGGTATATATCCTCTTCTTTTGATGTTGCTTCATCCTTTTCTTCCTCCTCTTCATAATATATGTAAAATAATTTCTTCTCAGCACACTTATGACCTTTAATGTATTTTTTATCACAATTTTAACAAAGTCCTTTTTCTCCTTTTTCTTCCAATTGTTGTGGTGTAACCCTTGTAGGTTGTGGAAGGCTAGCAAAAACAACACTTCCATCTTTATAGTTGTGAGGGGTAGACTTCCTTGTTGCCATACTTTTTCTTTCAACTTTGTAACAAAGCCCTTTTGCTCTTTTTTCTTCCAATTGTTGTGGTGTTTCTCTAAAGAAGGTGCTACTCTTTTTATCCTCATAATGTGCTATCATTTCCTCCGTGAAAATTGGCCACGTAACAAGTTGTTTAGGAGAACAAAGCCCTTTATACCATAAAAATTGATCTTGTTCTAAATATGAAGATGCAATACATACCTTTTGTAACAGTGGTACACCATGTAGATCAAAATATTCCTCCATCTATAGTATCCAATTTACCGAGTCCTTGCCATCAAACTTCCTCATCTCAATTTTTCTTGAATTTAGGAGCTCGATCTTGAAACGATTGTAACTCTGTAATTTTAGATCTCCAAGTTCTGAAATTTCTTCCTATGGTAGCTCTCTCAGTTCTCTTTCTAACCCCACAAGTCTAATCAGGACTTGATTATCCAAAAAATATTTATGCCAAATCTCCCACGGTGGCATGATTATAGACTAGTTCAGTAGAGCGAACTTGTATGACATGCCACGTCTCAATGTTTCGACCTTCGGATCTGAAAACTAAGAACAGAAAACTACAGTTCATCCTCTTTCTGCAACTTCTTACAAAATTTCAATTTATTTCTCAGAGAGAAAGTTATGATGATTTTCCCCTGGTCACCTGTTTGGAATGTAATTTGGGAGTTTGCAAAAACCCTAACTTCCTCAGATCATATCTTTGAAAATATAGCGAGACAAGATCTGAAATTTGAATGCGAGCTTCAGTGTGATTTCGGTTCAAATGGGTTTTTTTTGTAGCTTTTGAAATGTCACATACAAAACAATATAGCGAAATTCCACGATGACCTATTTGGAGTAGCGAAAACCCTAGAATCCAAAGCTCTGATACCAAATGTTATGAAACTATCTCACAAAAAGATAGAAAATATAGATCAACGCTTTAGAATTCAGCCTCTTCGAGGAGGCAACCTCCTTTACATTACACAAATGAAGAATTCTTAGGTGATACAAATGAGAAGACCTCCTTTCTATATATAGGAGTCTAAGGGGTCATAATATAATCAGAGTTGACATAACAATAATAATGTAAGGGCACAATAATAACAATAATGGGCTTCTATGCGACACAATAATAACAATATGAGGACTACATGGGTACAACAATATAATGAGGGGGTTGTACTAATAACAATAAGGGGTTACACTAGTAGTATAGGGGCCTAGCAGTATCAATGGAAGGAATAAAAATTGACATGGAAAAAATCAAAGTAATTTTATATTTGAAACCCCTAGTGAACCAGAAGCAGATTAATTATTTTGGGGGCACACTTGATACTACATGTTAAGCCTGAACTTGCATCTCTCCCACACACTTTCCTAGACTTTTTCCATTCACCTGGACCTCCTAAGCTATCAACATCATTGCATATTAATCATAAAAGAGCATTTTAAGTGGTTTTTTTAACCATGTCTTTGTATTTGCTATTTGAATTAGATTTTTCTTATGAGCTGTGGAATGCAGCCACTTTCCGCAACTGGTTCAACTTTTTGCAGTCGTTTTTGTTAAACTCCAGGTTGCAGGTGTCAACCGACAAAACCAGACACATGGACAAGTTAGAAATGACCTGGACATAGATGAGGTCCTATTGGTCTAGCCGGATTCATCAAAGAAAGTTGTGGTCAACGATGGTCAAAGAATGGTCTAACGAAGGAGTCTGATGGTAGTTGGACTCTTTTTTCAACCATGTGAAGGATTCGTGGTTGTTTCTAGATCCCTAGAGGCACGTTGACACCTGTAGGCTACTCCACGATGTGAATCCAATAGCCGTTTTCAATAGATTGCATAATCTCGGCAACCATGATGCTAAATCCATGGACGTTGTCTTTTACGTGTCCTCTGTCAACGTAGTTTCACAAGAAAATAGTTATAAAGCTTTTGTTATAAATAACGCGTTTCTACACGCATATTTCTTAGTCTTTAATTAATGTAATTTCGCTGTTAAAAGTTTGTTGTGCCAAGGCACTAGTCCCACTGTGATAACGTTGTTTTGAAATATAAAAGAAGACTATGTTTCTACATGATTGTGTGAGCATAATTCTTGATTGATAGCCTGTTGACCGAGGCTGTACAGAGGGCCCTGCACACTGAGGTTTTGTTTTCCTATTTGCTGTAAAGTTTTACGCATCGTTTTCTTACTGCCATTGCACATATTCCATAGTAATCCACCTGTGTATGTTTCAATTGTTATGGTATTAACATCTCATTTCTGTGTATGGTTTTTTAGCGCTGCATATTGTTGATAACACTGACCAGTGTGTGTGTGTTTCATGTTAGAGTAGGCCTGGGCATTTTCATACAGTTTTTTTTTGCAATAGCTAGTGACATGGAATTAGCTTCTCTGCTGACTTTACTTTCTTTACTTTCTTTAAATTCCAGTGATGCTTTGATTTTAGTTTTTTTACTTGCTTTAGTAGTTAGTTTAGATATCAGATTGCTCAAGTTATTGATGATTATCTCCGAAGCCATAGCTTAGACTACCTGGCGAGGAATCGGACTATGAATTGATGTGATTTGATTTTAGTTTTACTTTTCTGCAATTAGATATCAGATTTCTCAAGTTATTGATGATTATATCTGAAAGCCATAGCTTAGACTACCTGGCGAGGAATCAGACTATGAATTGATGTGATTTTATTTTAGTTTTACTTTTCTACAATTAGATATCAGATTGCTCAAGTTATTGATGATTATCTCCGAAAGCCATAGCTTAGACTACCTGGCAAGGAATCAGACTGTGAATTGATGTGATTTTATTTTAGTTTTACTTTTCTGCAATTAGATATCAGATTGCTCAAGTTATTGATGATTATCTCCGAAAGACATAGCTTAGACTACCTGGCGAGGAATCATACTATGAATTGATGTGATTTTATTTTAGTTTTACTTTTCTGCAATTAGATATCAGATTTCTCATGTTATTGATGATCATGTCCGAAAGCCATAGCTTAGACTACCTAGCGAGGAATCAGACTATGAATGATGTGATTTGATTTTACTTTTATTAGATTGCAATTTTTGATTTGTTTGAGTACAATAGCTTAATTCACTTTTCTATTTAGACAGCAGCAGGGATAATGGTTTCATGATCAATAGTTCATTTCTTGTTTGACTTAAGTAGCAGCACATTTTCATTTTTGTTCAGGTATTAATTTCGTCATTAGTATGTTCTAAGACCCTCTAGAGCGTTAAGATCTGGAAATCACTATAGAGGATAGAATTGCCTTAAAAACTATATCCATACTTGCCTTCTAGAGACTTAGGAATAGGGTTTCCATCCATATTAGGAGATAAACAAAGATAAAAACCCCCAAAAACAAAATAAAAAATCAAAAACGACAAAAGTAAGAAATTGGTTATCTTGCACATATAGTGCGCCACACTTCATCAACTTATGAATCCCAGATTGATAGTTAATGTAGCAATTTAGGACACATTAAATTGACCAAACACTACAAAAGGTTCTTAAGACATTACTTTGACATAACGTTTCCTATATATGAACTTTTAAAGAAGGATGTTGTATTTAATTGGTCGAAGGAGTGCAACAAGTCATTCCATATATTAAAAAAAAAACTAGTAGAGGAACCCATACTTAAGTTTCCCAACTGGTTGAAGCAATTTCATGAACACACCAATGCATCAAATGTGGCAGTTGGCATGGTCCTGACACAACAAAATTATGAGTCGATATACCATCCCAATGTGTATGTCAACCGAGAAGTTAACGAATCTGAAATGAGCTATTCAACGACTGAGAGAGAATCTTAGCCACGATCTTTGCACTGCAAAAATGTTGACATTACCTCCTTGCAAATCCATTCATATTTTATATTTATAATCAAGCATTGAAGTATCTTGTTAATAAACCGGTACATCAAGGATGCATTTGTCGATGGTTGCTACTATTCCATGAATTAGAATTAGAATTTATTGTTCAACCCAGTAAGAAAAATGTTGAACCTGTCCATTTATCCTAATTGGAATCTAGAGAAGAACTGATAAACATTGAAGACGACCTCCTAAATGCAAATTTTTTAAGAGTTGAAGAAATCCCCATAATGCTCGCCAATATTTCATAATTCTTACATATAGGAAAGACACCTAAGAAATTTTTTGAAAAAAAGAAAAGAAAAATATATTTGCTATTAAAGCAACACCATTTACACTACTAAGTGGTCAATTATATAAACTTGGCATTGACGATGTGTTTTGGAGCATGAAATGGAATACATTATCAAAGAAGAACATAAAGGAGGAGTCAGATGACACTATTAAGGTGACACGACTGCAAGGAATATCATGCAAGCTGGATTATAGTGGTCGACATTATTTTGAGACTGTCGAATACGATTACAAAACTGTGATATATGCCAAAGATCCCAGTGACCATTACCCAAACACTACATTCGATTATTCCATCGTTACCTTTTGAGATTTGGGAAATCGACTTCATTAGTCCATTTCCTAAAAGAACTAAATTCTAAGGAAAAAAGTATATTATAACAACAATGGAATATTTAACAAAGTGCGCAGAAGAAGAACTAGTCAAATATTGTACAAAGGAAGTAGCAACAAAATTTATTTACGAAAAAATAGTCTTTGAATATGATTGTCCTATGTTCATCATTATTGATATGGGAACTCATTTTGTCAATGCAACAACCTAAACATTGATGTAGAATTTCATGATAGAGCATAGGAAAACAATTGCTTGCCATCCACAAGTGAATGATGACATTGAATCATTCAATAAGACATTACCTAAAGGAGTAACAAAAATATGTAATTTAGACAGAGACGACTACAATGATGAATTACCAACCATTCTTTGGGCATATCACACAACCTATAAACAATTGATGGGATTGACTCTTTTTAAGTTGGTCTACGGTCAAGAAGAACTATTCCCACTTCAATGTTTAGTAAATGTGGTAAACATGTCGTCTATGTTGAAATATAACACAAAAATGAAAAAGGAAGTACTTCAACAATTGCAACATTTAGAAGAAGACTGACTTCATGCGCTCCATCATTAACAAGCCAACAAAGACCAAACAAAGGCATGGCATGACATAAATCTACAAAGAAATAACTAAAAAGGTGGTGAGTACTATTATATGACAATCGAGTGAAGGTGAAACCAATAAAATTAGAAATCACATGGTTGGGACTGTTCGATATTAAATATATTCACACTTCAGGAGCTATGCAGCTAAAGAGATTACAAGGGCACTTGTTCAAGTCACTTTTCAATAACACCCTTCTTAAGAGGTACATCTCTTAATAAAATTGGCAGGTTCCTATTGAAAATTGTAACAACCCAGAAACACCATCACTACTACCAACTGACTTAAAAAATATATTCTAGTAGTATGATTTGTTTTAAGGAACAATCTTCCCCTTTCAACCATGTGGAACAAGTCACTAACTCTATTGGGGAATAGGGGAGGATGCAAATTATGGGGCAAACTTTTACAGGTCAAGTAGTGGGATAGTGGGATACCCACTCATCCCGACTACAAACATGGATCAACAACAACATATTTCATCAACAATTTGGAGGTCATAAGATTTCAATGCAAGAAAATATACCCATTTTAGTCCTAAACATGATCCAATCCTTCATATACATAATTGTGATTCAAAGTGGTGCAGGATCAGATATGGAGATGAGAGATTCTAGCCCCACATGTTTCCAAATAATATAGGCAACTTCCCTAACAAATGGTATAAATTAGAAGAAGCTTGAGGGAAATCTCTACAATGGAAATATTTGAAAGAAAATTTGATCAAGGATTCTGAGTTTTGAATCAAGGAGCAATAACTTCTCATTACAGTTCAACAAATAAAAGGCTTTGTAAAGACAAAATAAACCGATAGTCTAAAACAAGTATCAATAGTTTACATCTCATCAACTTGTGATTATGTGTCACGCGCATCAAAACGTAAAATGTCTACTCGGTTAGAAATGGAAGAATCTCTTGTTACTAGCCAAATATTTTATTAGAAGAAGGATCATCTGGAGAATCCCAAAATATTAAAATCAATGTACAAACTCAAAAATAATGAAATTGAGAAACCTGAGAAAGCAAACTTCCCACCTGCAGACTAAGAGATAAAATTCAGATACCAATGATTCAACAAGTCTAAAGCACCCAACTAGATGGATGTGGAAATAAAGATAAGAAAAGTTGACATATCAAATGATGATTGACCAAATATCGCCCGACTCATTAACTATTGGTTGGATAAACAAATAACATAATTTGTTGATTTACTTAAGGAATATCAAGATGTTTTTTCCCACAATTATAAATATTTGAAGGGAATTGTAAAAGAAATGGGGGAGATGAAGGTGAACCTCATTCCTAGAGCTAGGCCGATTAAAAGGAGATCTTACAAACCTATTCACAAATATAAACCCATTGTCAAAAAATAAATAGAGGGGATGCGTGCTACTAGCATCATATACCCAATCCAAACATCAAAATGGGAAAGTCTTACAGTCATGCAACCCAAAAGGCATGACTCGACTAAGTTGCAAATATGTGTCGACTATTGTAAGCTAAAAAAATTGACACTAACCACCATTTCCTACTTCATTCACCAACGAAATTATACACGAAGTTGCATTTCACGAAAGTTATTCTTTTACAGATGGTTTCATAGGATACAATAAAGTACTAATTGTAGAAGAAGATCAGGAGAAAACCACATTTTTCACTAAATTTGGATCTTTTTCATATTGGGTAATGCCTTTTGGATTAAAAAAATGCACCAATAGTTTTTTCAAGGATGGTCGTAAAATCTTTTCAGGTGTACATCTATAAAACAATGACAATATACTTTGATGAGTAGACAATTTATACGCTGCTTAAGGATCACATAGAATCGCTTAGAATGATGTTGGAAAGATGCAGAGAAAATTGTTTATCACTGAATATCAAAAAATGTATCTTTACAACTCCTTTAGGAATATTGTTGGGACATGTAGTATTAATGGAAGGAATAAAAACTGCTATGGAAAAAATCAAAGTAATTTTATATTTGAAAACCTAGTGAACCAGAAGCAAATTATTTTTTTTGGGGCACACTTGATACTACAAAAGGTTCTTAAGACATTACTCTGACATAACATTTCCTATAGATGAACTTTTAAAGAAGAATGTTGTATGTAATTGGTCGAAGGAGTGTGACAAGTCATTCCATATATTAAAAAGAAACTAGTTGAGGAACCCATACTTAAGTTTCCCAACTGGTCAAAGCAGTTTCATGAACACGTCAATGCATCGAATGTGGCAGTTGGCACAGTCCTGACACAACAAAATTATGATTCTATATACCATCCCAATGTGTATGTCAACCGAGAACTTAATGAAGCTTAAATGAGCTATTCAACAACTGAGAGAGAATCTTAGCCATGATCGTTGCACTGCAGAAATGTTGACATTACATCCTTGCAAATCGATTCATATTTTATATTTATAATCAAGCATTGAAGTATATCGTTAATAAATTGGTACATCAAGGACACATTTGTCGATGGCTGCTACTATTCCATGAATATGAATTAGAATTTATTGTTCAACCCAGTAAGAAAAA
>APFE030920191.1:0-11042 GCA_000404065.3 Pinus taeda | reverse complement strand
TGCATCCTCATACTTCTCATTTTAAGTTGGTTCGACTGGGATAGCCACAATCCTCAAGGCAATGTCCCTGATGCGATGTCGATCCAAGACTGCCAGGATCCTAGCCTTCCAGATGACAAAGTTGAAAGCCTCGTCCAACCTGTCTTGATCCCTTAGTCCATTCACTGCCATTTCAGCTCCTCTTCTAGATTCCCTCTGAGATTTGACTTCCCTCCTGGAAATCCTCCTGCCAAAATTCGAACAGTTCCTCTCCAATTCTCCTTGCAACTGTAACTCGGATCTAGATTTCTTGGCTAGAAACCTGTCAAGGTAGCGACTCCCTCTACCTTGGTTCTGTCCCCTTAGGTATTGTTCTGCATAGATAGAAACAACACCCCACAAGTTTCTAAATCACAATCTGCCCATAGATCTGCAAGCCCGACAACTGAAGAAACTGAGCCATTCAGGCTTTGTGCAATCTCGGCAATGGCATAATCTTCTCCTCATGGCCACAACATTGATCCTTCCTGGCTGAGAAAGATGATCGGGCACTATGTAGGTCTAATATTCCCCTCTCTACCTCTGCGTTGACCCTCCTCCTAGCTCGAAATGATGACGCAGGCCCTCTGTGTCACTTCTTCTCTGTTGTTTCTGCTTTGGATCAACGTTGTCTCTCGGGACAGTTGCTACTGCTGCAAATTCTTCATATTACTACTGGTGCCTTCAATACTCCTGTGATCTACAATGTTTTGATACCATGTTGAAATTTCTAAGTCTCAAACATCAGAAATCCCTACTGTATTATCTAGTTTATTTTCACCTACTTGTTCTTTTCATTAACAAGTTATTTATAAATATAAATATCGAAAATAAACACAAATGTCGCCTTAACTCATATATAGATCAGCAAGTGAAATAATTGAGACAACCACACAAGGGACACTGTTATTTTTGGACAATCATCCCCGGAAAAACCCAATGTGGGAAAATCGGTGCAGCAGACATGAGGGTTTTATTATTATCCAGTTCCTGAATACAACTAGGGTGCCAGAAATGGATTGATCCACTCTTCTACTGCTCTACATCACTCTAATAGGGACTATGTCACCCTCTCAGCTCATCATCACTTAGTTTTCCCCACAAAAAATCACCCAGCGCTGCCTCTAGGCCCTGCGTCAGCTCTGCTAGCCTCTGCGCAGCTACTGAAGCCTCTGTGTCAACCCCTTATCTCTCTATGTCAGCTCTAAGACCCTCTACGTCACCCACACTGGCCTCTTTAGCATCTGTGTAGCTCCCATTTGCCTTTGCATCAGCCTCTCCAGGCTCTGCATTGTCTCTCTAACACTATCTCTGCTTCTCTGTTATGTATTCTTGGCCTTGTGCCGAATTGTCCCTCACTACAACAGATCACTAGATCGATTCTCTTAGCGAAACCCCCTCCAGAAAATCAAACTGACTGATCAATTTTGATGTATCTCCAACTGACCCTCAAGCCTCCTCTTATACTTTTCCTATTGAGTCTTCAGCGACCGAGATTAAGTCCCTAATCAACGGCTAAAATTAGATTTACCTTGATCCATGTCATTTAGAACATCCTCACCCAGTTTTATATTAATACCCATTAATATTTTAATTTTCCTAAGTTTAGACTTAGGAACCCCATTAAACATATTAATTATTTTAATATCTCTCCAACCGGGTGGAATTTCCCCAAACCATTTTTGGGTCTTGGAGATCTTATGTTCCTTAGCCTCTCCACCAATTTTCATGGCTAGAGAACATCTGATGCTACCAGAAATCAACAATTTTTAGTGAGGAGATGGATCCGATAGTGATTTATTGTGATAATCAGAGTTGCATTAAGTTCTTTGAGAATCTAGTATTTCATGATAGGTCCAAGCACATTGACATTTCGTATTATCATTTGCGGGACTATGTGCAAAGGAGAATTATGTGTCTACAGTACATTTGAACTAAGGAGCAAGATGTTGACATATTGGCAAAGGCATTGACAAAGGGTAAATTTGAATTCCACATGTGCGGGATAGGGGTGGTGAAAAATCCCTTTCTTGCTAAGAGGGAGTGTTAAAAAATATAGCAAGAAAGGCTCAATTTGACTTTAGCCTTTGTCAAATTAAGTAAATCAAGTTTCCAAATCAGCAGGACAACTTGGAGGCAGTTAACTAGTTTGACATGGCTCTTTTCACTCAGTTAACTCAATAATTTCCAGTTAGGGGCTTGGATTTCAGTTATGCATGTTTGATTTCTATTTTTTAGCAATTTGGTTCAGTTATGTTCAGTTGTATTCAATTAACTGACCTCTAACTATTGATAGAGTCAGTTGAAGGTTAGGTGTGCAGTAAGACAATAGTCTAATTCATAGATCTGTTAGTTAATTGATTAATAAGCCCAAAATAGCTAATGCATGCATGGAATTCGAATTCCTCAGCTGAAATGGAGATGACAAGGCAGTGTAACATGAGTTGTATACTAGTTTGAGTGTCATTAGAGGAAATTTTAACCTAAAAGTGTCCATGAAATTTTCATGTAATTTCCATGTCATAATATGTAAACCAATCAAAATTCTTTAAATTTAAAAAGAGGTAAATATCCTAAATAATTTAAATTGTTTAATTTGGGTATCTATAAAAAAACTTATTATTAATTTGGGTATCAATGAAATATTTTATTATTAATTTAGGTATTCGTGAAACATTTTATTAATGTTATTTACCTACCGTTACCCTATGAATTACAATATCGAAGATTTATTAATGCAATGTAAATCTTGATATTAATGGTAAAATATATTAAACTGCAGGCCATTAATATTAATAACCATGCCAAAAAAACACAATAAAATAATATATATTTAAATAAAATATAATTATAGTTAAATGTAAATTAGTTAAATAGTTAAAAATGTATTCCAGAAATGAGAAATTATCAGATTTAGGCCAAAAAGACAAAATATATAGTTGAATATAAAACAGTTAAATAGTTAAAAATCGTATTCCAAAAAGGAAAAATTGCGGGATTCCAACCAAAAGAATATATTTCGGGGAAATTGTGGCTTCAGTAGACAATGCCATTAAAAAACGCCAAAAAAATAGTTTAAAATAAAATATATGTAGATAGTTAAATATAAAATATATATAGACAATTATTTTAATAATAGTGCCATATATTGAGGGATTTAGATAAGAGTAAAAAATTAGAAAATTTTATTGAAAATTTTTATTAAATCTAATGCTAATAAATATTGTGAAACATAGATAAAAGTAAAGTAATATTAAAAAATTGTCTACATGGCATTTTTATTAATTTCTTGATTTTTCCTTAGGAGGCCACTTTTAGGCTGAAATTTCCTCTAATGTTGGTTGCTCGATGTACACCTCTTCCTTAATAACCCCATTGAGAAATGTTTTTTTTACATCTATCTAGTGGATCTTCTACCCCATCTATGTAGCTAGTGCAAGAATTGTTCTAATGGATGAATACCTTGCTATAGGAGAAAAGGTTTCCTCATAGTCAATTCCCTCAACTTTAGAGAATCCTTTGGCCACAAATCTTGTCTTATACTTCTCTATGCTTCCGTTTGTTGCATGCTTAACTTTGACGATCCATCTCAAACCCACAATTGATTTATCTACTAGTTTTGGGACCACTTCCCAAACATTATTCTTCATGATGAATTTGTGTTCTTCCACCATTGCATCAACCGAAACTAGTTTCTCAACTACTTCCTCGAAATAGGATGGCTCGGTCTCTACAAGCTCAGTCATTATAGCCATGTAGCCAATGTACCTCTCAAGTGACCTCCTTTGCCTGTGCAAATTTGAAGGAGCTCCCACATTCTTCCTCGCATCTTTCACAAGTCTATCAGCTTCCCTGGTTCTTTTTTTGCCTTCTCTGGATGGTTTTTCATGAGTGGATGTCTCCACTCTTTGATCCTCAAATTGTGGTTGCTCCATAACTTCTTTAGGCTCCTTATTTGGAACTAAAATCTCCTCTTCTGGTTTGATATGAACCTCCCTCTCAAGGGAGCACCACATTTCTTCTCCTCATCAAACTTTACATCCCTTCACACCACTGTCATTCTGAGGGAAGGTAAGTACACATGATAATTGTGTGGAGTTTTGGTGTAGCCCACAAAAACTCCCAACTCTGTTGTCGACTCAAGCTTCTTCCTCAAATATTTGGAGACATGGTAGTAAGCAAAGGCTCCAAAAATCCTAAAGTGAGACACATCTGGGTTTCTCCCCGAGAAAACCTCCTCCGGTGTAATCATCCCAATAATCTGATGAGGACTCTGGTTTTACAAGTAGATTGTTGTGTTGCATGCCTCATCCCACAAATGCAGTGGTAGGCCTTAGTCATGTAGCATAGTTCTTGTAGCTCCAACAATGCTATGGTTCTTTCTCTTAGCTGCCCCATTATGTTGTGGGTTGTGATATGTTGTCAGCTCTCTTCAAATGCCTTCTTTCACACATAAATTATTAAATTTATTTGAAACATACTCACATCCATTATCGCTCCTAAGAGCCTTCACCTTCTTATCGGTCTCCTTCTCAACTAGTCCATTGAATTCTACAAACTTTGAGAACGTCTCATCCTTCTTCTACATTAAGAAGATCCAACAATTCCTTGAGAAATCATCAATAAAAATAACAAAATATTTGTGTATGGCAGTGGAGGTTGTCGAGAAAGGTCCATAAACATTAGAGTGGACTCTTTCTAAGATTGCATGTGCTTGTTGTCTCACTCATGGAATGTGGATTTTACATACTTCCCCAAGGTACAACCTTTGCAGACATCTTGTTTCTCAAGTTCTCCTTTAGGGAGGCCAATGGTTATTTGTTGCATAATTTTTAGGGCACCATGATGCAAATGGCCCAATCTCATGTGCCAAAATTCACCGACGTCGTGGCTCTACATTTCCTCTTATTTACTGCGTAATGCAATACAATATTCCACATCCAATTTGTATAGGTTCTTCACTTGAACCCCAATCTTCTTCACCTTTCCAGTGGCTATGTGTCTTAGGAATTATTTCCCTTTGCTAAAGATCGCATCATAACCATCTTCTTCCAAAATTGCTATGGGGATGAGATTCTTCTTTAGGCCTGGAACAAACATGACATTTTTGAGGCGAAGAGGGGATCTTGACTCCCTCTAAAAGGTTACTATACCAATCTTGGTAGCATTGTACCTTCCATCATCCCCAAGCTCAATCTGCATCTGGAGATTTTTGTCCTCTAGGTCATTGAAAAAATATCTACACCTTTTCATGTGGAACGAGGCACCAGAGTCCAAGTACCACACACTCCCCATCACAATGTTGGCCATGTATGTGATAAGGATGAAGTCAAGCTTGAATTGTGAAGCCAATGCCTCACCTCCTACTCCTCTTGCGTTCTTCTTGCCAAAATTTTTGTGTGGACAATTCGTAGCATAGTTTCCAAATTCATGGAAATTAAAGCATTTAATTTGGACAAGACTTTCTTCTTTCCCCCATTCATCGAGTCCTGGTATTTATGCTAGCTTTTGGGAAGGCCTAGAAGAGCTAGGCTCAGCAGGTCATCTTCTTCAACACTGACACCAACCCCTCCAAGCTCATCATGAACTTGTGTAAATTTTCCGAGATACTATGGAATAGTATCATTCTTTTGCATCTTGATGTTTCGAAGTTTGTCTTTGAGGGCCATTTTTCTATGATCATTGTTATTCTCGAACAGCTTTATCAGTGCCTTCCACATTGCGAAAGTAGTTTCTTTCCCATGGATATTTTGAGACAATGTTGTCTCGCACTCCCTCCAATATTATTCTCCTCACCTTGGCTACATCTTTCTTCCATTGGGCTATGTTTTGTTCATCAAATGCTTGTGGTTTTTCAATATATATATTTGACATATTCTAGCAATCCGTTTTCATCAAGCACTGCCTCCATGCAATGAAATTTGAGGTGCCTTCCAAGGCATACTCTAATCTCATTCAATTGAAGGCCATTCTCCCAACTCTGAAGAGATCCTGTTTTCAGAGATCCTGTTTCATTAAAGCTACAAATTCAAACCTCCTGATAAACAACTTTGAAATTCTTGCTCTAATGTGAATCCAGCTTTGATACCATGTAGAAATATGGTGTAGAATTGCAAATTCTCAAGTAATTTTAATATAAATCAAGAGACACAATTCTACTTTATTGTTCTGCAGACATGAATTCACAATTTAGAACAATAATCTCAGACATGCAATAATAAATAACACACATGCACATTATTTTTTAGGGGAAAGAAACTGCTAAAAACCCCTTAATTATGTTTATATTAAATCAGATGAATAGAGATGTATTATAATTGCTTTCTCGCTCTGAGCACAACCTGCAAGTGAATAACCTATCTCTCTACTCAATGAGAATCTCTAACCCAGACTTAGTAAAATTCTACCTTAGCCTTAGCCCCTATTTCCTTATGCAATTCTTGAGGACTTAGGCCCCTATTATTTACAAATTTTCCTCCAATTTACTGTGCATTTCCCAATGTTGATCATATTACTGAATGCAACACTTGTACACTCAAGACTAGTCTACAACTGACGTTACACTGCCTTGGAATTTCCACCACATCTGGGGAGCTTGAATTCTCTACATGCACTATCTATTTTTGGATGATTAATCAATTAGCTACATGATCATTGAGTTAGACTGTTGTCCCACTGCGCAACTAACCTTCGACTAGTTCCTCCAACAGTTAGAACTAGTTTAACTGAACTCAACTAGATATAACTGAACTAGATTACTAAAATTTAGAAATCACAAATGCTTAACTCAACTCCAAACCCTCTAACTCAAATTTATTGAGCTAACTTAGTGACAAGAACCATGTCACACAAGTTAATTTCATTTAAGTTGTATGATGATGTGGAAATTCGAATTTTCTCAATTTAACTAAGGCAAAGTCAAATTGATGCTTTCTTGTTGCACTTCTCAACACTCCATGCATTATACGTTGCATTAGGTGTAGTGTGGGGGGTCATGGGGGGGAAGCATACGCCCCCATCGTGGGGTTTACAGGGGTGCAGTACCCCCTTACATAGGATTTGAGGCAATGCCCTAGGAAAAAAGAAATTATGCGGACCCAATAATAGTTGGCCATACCCAATGATGAGGGGTGAACCCAAATATGTTGGGTGTACCTACCCATGGTTTTGTACATCGGTTTTGCACATGATTTTGGGCATGATGGTTTTTTTTTTCCCTTGGTATTTTGTAGATCTAGTCAAGGGAACTAAAATTATGTTCTAATCTAGGGTTAGTGGGTTTGGATTTATGAACATTGCGCCATGTATATATATGTATTGTAACATCGAAATGAATATAATGAAAAATCAATCTAGTGGTCTCAGTTTTGGGATCGAGGGGAAATCTCTGTGTATATTTGTTTTCTGTCCTCGCCATTATATAATTTTTCTATATAAGAATTTATTTGCAGGTAATTTTTATACAGGGTTAAAACCTACATTTGGTATCAAAGCAATTTTAGCTTCAATGGGATGCCTTTGATGCTTCGGGGTTTTTCTCAGGCCTGTGGTAGACCCTGTTAATTGGGACATTCGTGGGATTGATTCTTGTGGTGAAAGAAGATGGTGAAAAGTGAAAATATAGAGATCGAGAAATTTAATGATGAGAGTTTTGAGCTGTGGAAGTTTAAGATGGAGGATATGTTGTTGGACCAAGATCAATGGATTTTTGTTGATCCAGGCACGACACCAACATGAATGTCAGCAGAATACTTGGTAAAGTTATATCAGAAGGAAAAGAGAACAATACAATTGTGTCTCTCAAATTCAGTATAGTTGAATGTATTAGAGGAAGCTAAGGTGAAGGATTTGTGGGACTAGTTAGGGACTTTATACCAATCTAAGTATATGGTGACCAAATTGTTCCTGCAGAAATAGTTGTATAACCTAAGGATGGAGGATGGAGACTCAGTGACAGAGCATCTGAACACCTTTAATATTGTGGTAAGCTAGTTGTTATCTATTGATAACAAAAAAATTACACGAAGATAAGTGCATCATTTTGTTGTGTTCTCTACCAGATTTGTGGGATAGTCTAGTTGTTGCAATAGGAATCAATACAACTACCTTGAAGTTTGATGAAATAGTCTCATCTTTGTTATCGAAGGTGATGAGATGGAAAACTATGGAGAGACATAATGGAGATGCCTTGTCTATATGAGGATGTTCTGAGAACATAAACAAAAATAATTCCTCAAGTGGGAGATATAAATCTCTAGGAAAATTTGTAAAGGTATGTTGGAAATGTCGAAAGGAAGAGCACTACAAAAATAATTGTAGATCTAAAGCTCCTGAGAAAGGAAAGGGATATGATGATGCTCCTTCTGCAGAGGTGAAAACCACCTCAGATGAAGGTGATGATGTGTACTTGGATTCTTCTTCAAGTACACATGTAGATCATGAGGCACGGTTGATTTACTCAGGTACATCCTTTCACTTCACCCCCCATAGGGAGTGGTTCTACGAGAATGAGAAATATGGTGGTGGTAATGTATTCTTAGGGGATGAGAGGAAGGCAAGAATCATCACACGTGGAAAAGTTGCGTTGAAGTTGCAAGGAATAAGGATTAGAAAACTTCTTGGTGTTCTTCATATTCCTGCATTGGCCAGAAAACTAATTTCTGTAAGCAAGATGGATGATGTAGGTGTAAAAATTGTGTTCGAGAAATATACATACAAGATGGTTTTGGGAGCATTGGTGTTGATGCGGGGAGTTTGGATTGGAACTTTGTACAAGCTTCTGCATAGCACTATTATTGATGGGTGTAATATTTTTGTGGTTCCTGAAAGTGGAGCAGAAAATATAGTGGTCTATGGAGAAAACACCATGCTATGGCATAAAAGGCTTGGACATATTGGAGATAAGGGACTTTGAATATTGCATGGTAATGGTATGGAAGAAGGTATGTCTAATTTCTCACTAGATTTTGATTTCTTTTAACATTGTGTATATGGGCAACAAAATTAGGTGAGTTTCCCCTCAAGTGCTAAGAGGGCGAAAGGGATATTAGAGATTGTGCATAGTGATGTGTTTGGACCTATTTCGATTCCATCTCTAGGTAAATCTATGTACTATCTGTCATTTATATATGGCTTCTCGAGGAATACATGGATATATTTCCTCAGGAAGAAATCTGAAGTCTTTGACAGGTTTAAAGAACTTAAGGCTCTAGTGGAAAATCATATAGAGAATACAATCAAGGCGTTGAGGACAGATAATGGTGGAGAAGACTGCAAAAAATAATTTGAACAGTTATGTAATAAGTGTGGTATAGCACGATAGAAGACTACTCCATACACACCTCATCAAAATGAAGTTGCAGAAAGAATGAATAGGACTTTGATGGAAAAGGCAAGAAGCATGTTTAGTGGTGTCGAGTTAGGACAATAATTCTAGGTAGACATAGTGGATAATGCATGTTACATGTTTAACAGATCACATTCATCAACGTTGCAGGATAAGACTCCACATGAGGTATGGACTGGTAAAAAACCCTCTCTCTCACATCTCAAGGTATTTGGATGTGATGCATATGTACATGTTCCAAAGGAGAAAGAACCAAGTTGGATTATAAATCTGAAAGGTGCATCTTTGTTGGGTATATGGATGGTTTAAAAGGTTATAAGCTTTGGAACATAGAAACAAGGAAAGTTGTGTACAACCGAGATGTGTTATTTAGAGAGGTGAAGGATGTTATCTGAAAAGATAGAGTTTGAACTAAAGGAGGTAGAATCAGACTCTACCACAAAACAAGAATGAGAAGAGGAAGAGCCACAGACTCCAGTTGATTTGGTGGATCAAAATAATGCTCAAAATTGAAAGTGTGTGAAAGAACTCAAAACCTATACAGTTAGATAGATCTCAGTGATCTGAATCCAACACAATTTGTTTCAATCAAATCCGACATCGGATGCTCCCAAAATCGCATTCTGATCAATTTGTGAAATAAATAAATATTTTGGAATAAACATTGCAGGTACACCCAGTCAACAGTCCATACGTTGACTGGGCCATGACTTGGCATGTTGACTAGTTCTCCATCAGCCAATGAATGGTCAACACTTGGTGCAACATGATTGGTTGTGGCATGGTGAAATTTTATTGGTTTATGGTTTTGTTGTGGTGGCCCAATGAGGGAGTGCCACGTGGGCCAACCAGTGGCTACCACATACCAAGCAACCACAAACCATACCATCGTGCCATACTATGTCACTTTTTATACAAGTAATGTAAATTAAATTTAAAGTTTGGTTAAATGTGCATTTGGGGAGGGGTCGAGCTAAGCCCTAGCCCCTTCCAAACCCCTACACCATAAGACCGTGGGCAGGCGGGTAAGGGCTAGGGCGTAGCCTAGCCCTCATGGCCCGCAGCACAACCACATTCCCATACGCTGAAAATCATGGCGCGAAGGAGTAGGGGGCTAGCCCCGGGTCGTATGACCCCTCACGTGACCAACAGAACAACATAGACGAGTTTGGAGGGGCCATCCCCAAGGGGGGAAGAACCATGATCATATGCACTACATGGAACTAGGGGCTTAATAGCACTCTTAATAGTCTACAAATTCATCGTTGAGGGGCAATTATCCCAGGTTTTGGGGTGCTCGAGCCAATTTGAGGCTGAATTATAGGATTTTTAGCTGCATAATTTGGGAAAGGGAAGAAACAAGCTTAACATTCTTAGTTTTTGGCCAAATGAGGTGCAAAAAGAACCAAAATAGGGTTTTTTGACAGTGTTGGATCCATTGGAGACAACGATTTTTTTATTTGAGTAGTGTAAATCATTTAAACACACTTTTGATTGTTTTTAATGAAAGAGGCCCTGCATTGGAAGTTTGACCATGAGATGTAGCCCAAGAGAGGGGTGAACTCCTTTTTCATGCTTGTGTTATGTGTTTCAGATATTTTGGTTTTGTCTTTGTTTGGCTGTAAAATTTGGTTTAGATTTACTTTTTTATGTGTTTAGTAAGTTGATCCTCTACCCA
>APFE030920189.1:8824-32967 GCA_000404065.3 Pinus taeda | reverse complement strand
GCCCTTCTCTCCAATATGTCCAAGCCTTTTATGCCACAAAATGGTCCTCTCTCTAGAGACCACTAGATTTTCTGCTCCACTTTCAGGAACAACAGAATTGTTGCACCCATTAATAATAGTGCTACCTTGTAGCTTGTACAGAGTTCCAATCTGAACTCCCCACATCAATACGAGTGCTCCGCAAACCATTTTGCAGGTACCCTTCTCAAACATTGTTTTTACACCTGCATCATCCAACTTGCTTACAGAAATGAGATTTTTGGCCAATGCAAGAATATGCAGAACACTCAGAAGTGTTCTAACCCTTCCACCTTGTAGCTTCAACTTTACTTTTCCATGACCAACGATTCTAGCCTTCCTATCATCCCCTAAGAAGACACCATCACCATCGTATTTCTCATACTCGTAGAACCGCTCTATATGGGAGTGAAGTGAAAGGATGCACCTGAGTCAATCAACCATGCCTCGTGATCTACATGTGTACTTGAAGAAGCCAAGTACACATCCCCACCTTCATCTGAGGTGGTTTTCCCCTCTATAGAAGGAGCATCATCAGATCCCTTTCCTTTATCAGGAGCTTTAGATTTAAAGTCTCTTTTATAGTTCCCTTCCTTTCCGCATTTCCAGTACACCACCTTTACAGGTTTTCTTAGAGATTTCGATCTCCCACTCGATGACTTATTTTTTTTTATGTTCTGGGACCGTCCTCACATAGACAAGGCATCACCATTCTGGATCTCTGTATTTTTCTGTCTCATCTCCTTCGTTAGCAAGGATGAGACTATTTCATCAAACTTCAAGGTAGTTGCATTACTACTTATTGCAATAACCAGACTATCCCACGAATCTGGTAGAGAACACAACAAACTAATGCACTTATCTTCATCTAAAATTTTAATATTAATAGATAATAACTGACTTACCACAGTATTAAATGCGTTCAGATGTTCTATCATCGAGTATCCATCTTTCATCCTCAGGTTATACAACGTTTTTCGCAGGAACAGTTTATTCACCAGAGGCTTCGATTGGTACAAAGTCCCTAACTTGTCCCACAAAACCTTCATCATAGCTTCCCTTGATACATTCAACAATACTGAATTTCAGACACACAATCATATTGTGCTCTTTGCCTTCCGATCCAACTTCTTCCATTCTTCATCGGACACTCCCATTGGCTTAGTACCCAGATCTACTGCAATCCACTGATCTTTATCGACCAATAGATCCTCCATCTTGAGTTTCCACAACTCAAAACTCTGACCATTAAATTTCTCGATCTCTACTTTTCCACTGCTCGCCATCTTCTTTCACCACCACAATCGATCTCGCAGATCTCCCATTGAACAAGGTCTGCCACAGGCCTAAGCGAAACCCCTCAGCAATAAAGGCGTCCCCTTGAAGCCAAAACAACTCTGATACCAAACGTAGATTTTAACCCCGTACAGAAATTACCTGCATACGAATTATAAAACACAAAAAATAAACAATGTGAGAGTATAACACATAAAACACATATATAGAGAGATTTTCACCTAGATCCCAAAATTAGGACTACCCACTTGATATTTCATTATGTTCTTTTCAATGTT
Source organism: Pinus taeda (assembly GCA_000404065.3). Lineage (NCBI taxonomy): Eukaryota > Viridiplantae > Streptophyta > Pinopsida > Pinales > Pinaceae > Pinus > Pinus taeda. The sequence continues at coordinate 31,375 of APFE030920189.1, read as the reverse complement.
ACAATACATATTTATACATGCTGAAGCATCCAATACCATGGACCAAAAACCATTGCGTCCAAAACCATGGTCTGAAAACCATCGCGTCCAAAAAACATGTGCGAAAATCATGCACAAAACCATAGATGGGTCCGCCCAACCTAACATAGGGTCCAAAACTAGAATTTTCCGGGGCACTGCCCCAGACACCATAAAGTGGGGTTACAGGTACCCCTCAAACCCCCTATGACCTCCTCCCCTCTAACCCCCAGTTAACTACGCGGGCTAGTCGTGGAAAGAATATAACACAACCCAACAGAGCCAACCCAAAGATGCTATAATTGAAGCCAAAATAGAAAGCCTCGTTTATTGTCCATTTTGTGTCATTCCATGCAAAATGTACAAGTGTCTACAAGTTATGAACTTTCCAAATCTGAATTTTTTTAAGTCTGCATGTATCTAGTGCAAGGAGCCATGTCATCTTCCATTACTGTGTGAAGAGAATGAAATGAAATCTGACACTGTTCATCGTAGAAGAGTGGAAGAGAGGATGACAAAGGTCATTTTAAGTGAATGTAAAACTTTCAAGGCTGAGTAAGTAAAGATTGATGGATGCAATATCTTGAAGTGCACTAGGTCTAGAGAAAATATGTGTTATGTTTGCTAACAAAACCTTACTTACCCTAGCCATGCTCATTTTTGCAATCATTCTATTTCTATGCGAGAATGAGGAAGGCTTGTAAAATTTGCAAAAGGATGTGTATTTTGTTTGAAGGTGAGGTAGAAGATAATGTGGCACTGTATATATCTTAGCTCTACATCACTTGGAAATTAAAAGTATAAGTACATAATTTAGTTAAAGGATATTAGATTTAACTATAATAATGGTCCCTTAATAACAAAGTTGCACCCTGAGTTTTATCCTACAAATGAAGTCCAATTGGTAATTGATGCTTGCGACACTTTGTTGATCAATAAAAATAGAGGAATTAAATAAGGAGATTAAATGCAATGCCTGTTGTAGAGTGAATCTCAAAGGTAATGTTTCCCTGCACATATTAAGGGATGCGCTTGGTAGCATTCTAGTGTAGCTCATGTGGCTCCTGCATGTATCTGGAAACTGCCCCTATTGCATATGAGAGATCTGGTCTGGAGTGGGTGAGGTATAGTAAGCTCCACACTAGTTATCGGTAGAGGGCACTGTCAAGTAATGGAGTGTCAGCTCCATCCTCAAGGCAAACCCCAGACAACAAAGGAGTTAGTGCTAGCTTGCAGTCAGTCATGTGAAATATCTCGAGGAGATCCTGTGCATACTTAGCCTGAGAGAGTTTGATGCTGACATCCTAGCTGATCTCAAGACCAACAAAGAAGTGTAATGGACCCATGTCCGTCATCAAGAACCTATCATGCAAGGACCTATTGATTGTAGCAATGGTTGAAGCTAAGCTGTCGGTGATCAGGAGATCATCCACATACAAAACTAATATAAGAAGAGAATCACGTGTCTTGAGCATGTAAACATTTGAATTAGACTTACATATTCCAAAGTTTTGTGATAATAGAAAAGAATCCATATTCGCATACCAAGCACTCGGGGTCTGCTTAAGGCCATAGAGAGACTTCTTCAGTCTGCAGACCAAAGATGAATCCTGAACGAAACCATGTGGCTGCTACATGTAGATCTCCTCAGATAGGTATCCGTGAAGAAATGCATTCTTTACATCCATTAGATGTACTTCCCAGCCATGGGCAGCCACAATGGTAAGTGCAAGAAGTATTGAATCCATCCTTGCCACTGGAGAAAATGTCTGATCATAATCAATGCCATGTACTTACTAGAAGCCTTTGGCTACTATCCTGGCTTTCTGTCTAGTGATTTTCCCATCTGCAACACTCTTGGTCCTATAGACCCATTTGCATCAGACAAGTTTCCTTCTTGAAGGAAGGGGGGACCAGATCCCAGGTCTGTTTCTTGAGTTGGGAGTTATACTCCTCCTCCATGGTAGACTCCCAAGAGGGATGCCCAACAACCTTAACATAAGACTACGAATCAAAAGGCTGAACCAAATGACAATGTCAGGATGGCATTGGTTCAGTGGTAGTGAGGGTAAGACGAGGCTCAATAAACTTTGAGCTAACCCTCCACAGTTCAGAATTATCCCCTACAAGACCATTTCTAGTCGCTGGGTGGTCTTGTGCATATATCTCACTTAAGCTCCTTGTTCTCTGATTTATGACAGGAGAAGTTGATTCACTACTGGAAGCCCGATTTGGGCTTGGATGTGGATCATCATATGTGTGCACTGGATTTGTATTTGAAGACTTTGTCTCCGCATCTGCATGCTCTGCCTCTCCATCTACATGCTCTATATCTGCATATGAGTGTATTGAGTCATCATCTTAGACATGAGGTAGATAAAATGTGTCTACATGCGAGAGAGTTTCCTCAAATTTGACACTTCGCTCAATGATGAGCTTATCCGTAGAGGAAATCACGAGTTGGTATCCCTTTACACCATCAGGGTGTCAAACAAAGATGTACTCAATGCTTTGTGGATCAAGAGATTTCCTCCTTTTAGAGGGGATCCTGGCCCATGCTCGGGAGTCGAAAACATGGAAGTGGGTGACCTTCGGTTTAGTGTCGCTCCAAGCCTCAAAGGGGGTTTGATCCTTGATAAACCTATGAGGAGATCTGTTCTACATGTAGTTAGCACAATTAAGTGCTTCATCCCATAGCTTATGAGGTAGTGACTTAGCATGCAACATGCAGGAAGTCATCTCTTTGAGAGATTGGTTCTTTCTCTCAGCAACTCCATTCTATTGCGGAGTGTATGGATCTGTGTGCTGCAACTGTATTCCAGACTCAAGGAAAAGGTTCTAAAGTGCTATGTTAACATATTCCTCACCCATTGTCTATGCTGAGGGCTTTGATCGTTCTCTCTGACTGTGTCTCAACTAGTGCTTTGAAATCTTCAAAGTGAGAAAAAACTTCAAATTTGGCCCTGAGAAGATACACCCAAGTATACAACATTATGTACAATCAGCTCATTAAATGTATATTAGATTGAGCTGAGTGAAGTGCAAGCATATTTACACAAGTTGAGTTTACTATATTTTCTGATTTTCATATTATTGTTAATGCATGGATTAATGTGTATTAGAACAGTTGTTTTGTACCTTGAACGGGAATTTCCAGGTCTGATAAGAGTGTGCCCTAAATAAAAATTGGCATGATTAACTGATCACCTACACTTGAAATTTATACCATGAAGGATGAATGGAGTTACTTCATCCTCGAAATGTGTGATGCCACAAAAAACTTATCCTCATCAGATTTTAATTGACTTGGTCCAATTTCATGAGGATGTCAACTATGGCTCCTTACTTAGCACTAAGAAACCTTTCAAAGGTTTATCTCAATTAGAAAGGGGAAATTTGATTCTGAATCCCCTAATAACTTTCACGCTTTGCAAGCAAAGTAAACACACTCACACCATCAAAATAAGAGATCAGGAGGTCTTAATATAGTGAGAAAACAATGCCACACCTTCTAATCAGAATACCAAACCTTTAATAGATTTATCCTAATTTTTGCTAAGAGACTCTAAAAAAAAATTCCTCTATTTCTAAGACAAATATGCTCTGAAGAGAGAATAGCTAATTATGTTTGTTTAAAACCTAATTCTTATGGAAAAGTATTTTTCTTTTTGACTCAATGTTAATATGCACAATGAGGTGTCATAGTAAGGGGCACAACACGTTGAAATAGCAAGAGCATAGATCAATATAATCTACAATGATACAAATTAATTAGGCCATAACACAAAATCTTAGCTCTGCATCACCTATAACTTGGAAATCCAAGCTTCATACATGCATGCCTAATTAAAAGTATAATTACATAATTCAGTTGAAGGAGATTAGATGCAACTATAATAATGGTTCCTTAATAGCAGAGTTGTGCCCTCATATTAATCCGACAAATGAAGTTCATTTGGTAATTAGATGCAACTATAATAATTTTTCCTTAATAGTGGACTTGTGCCCTTAGATTAATCCAACAAATGAAGTTCGATTGTTAACTGTTGCTGGCGACACCTTGTCAATCAAGAAAAATAGAGGAACTAAATAAGGAGAAAATTATTTTCCAATTCAAAACTAAACACATTATTAAGAAGGGTGAAATTGTAAGCTTTGTTTTAAATACATCATTCTATGTGAATGAATTATTCATGTAGTAACACATTCATATGTCACAAGAGGACAAATATAGTAGTTGTGATCTCATTTGTAACCAATATATCATAGGCCATATTCCCAAAAAATAATAAATGCTACACAAAGGGTTTCCCAAGGAACATATCACAACTAAAACCCTTTTATAAATCATTCGCAATAGCAATGTTATCCTTTGTCATATAAGAATACTTCTTAGTATGATAGCATCCTTCTACTGCAAGGTCCATATTTCATAGAGACCAAGCCTTTTTTCCTCAGATTGGGTGCGAAAGTTCAAATCACACTCAATAAATATGATAAAAACATCCATATCATAATCAAAATATTGAATATCTGCATAAAAGTAGCATATTCTATTTACACAATAGGCAATATGGAAAGAGATACAAAGCTATTGTTTATTTTGGATCTAGAGCTCAATTACAAGATAGATTATAGGTAAAGTCACATTGTAATCTGTAAAATATAGCCCCACACTTTGAGAAAATAAAAAAATACCAATATGAATAAGTCAAAATTGTGGATCTCTAAATCACTCAAGCCTATAAGAATTAGATTTTAAGTGTGTATAAGAAAACCCTATTATTCCTTTAGACCATTCGACAAACATCAAATTCTATGGATACATTAGAGCGCCAATTAAATATATCATTAGAGGAGAATTTGCTAGGTTGGTGAACCCTTTCTAGCAAACACGTTGCCTCACAATAAAATTCAAATCACAATAAGATCAAAGTATCACAAGAAAGAACCCAAGCATCGACTTAATATTCAAAACATGGAGATTGTTACATGGATAGATGATAATACAACATTCAACACATGTGTTCATCACATAGGATCACCCCATTGTAATTTAACAAGAAAGTATCTTTGCAATGACCCCTCCATTATCCCTATCATTACATTGTCTAATATTTATAAAAAGGTTCCAATCTGACATAAAACTAGTACCCATGATTTTATGGATCAGAGATGGATCATCGTATATTTTTTTACTGTTTAATATGATCTAAATCCCCACATAAATCATAGGCATCCTTGAGTTAAACAGAAATGAAATGTTATGGTTCCATCCACCCAATACAAACAAATCAAGTGATTCCACATGAAATATGGTTCACTTCTTAAAAAGAGACTCAGGGGTGTCTTAGTTTCGATGGTTAACTTCAGCATTATATCGTTTGATCACCCATGGATAAATTAGGTTGTTCGTGATGGAAACAATATCTTGATGAGCTAACAAAATCATTATATACACTACTTACAAGGATATGTTGTATATAGAAAATAGTTGACTAGATGTTTGATCACTACTTCAAGCAAGTTTTTTGTGACCTCGTTGCAATTACAACAACCCAAAACCATATGAGCCCTCTTCTTAATAGAAAAGATGTGCTAAATTCCTGTCTTGATAGTTGGATATATGACAAGGAATAAGGCTAAAACACAAACTACAATGTGTGAACAAGAATTGAATTATGTGAACTGGAACCCTTGATATTTCATAAGAACTGAACCATCATATAAAGACTATTTAATAGTTAAAAACAAAGGGAATATATCAAATAATAATCAAATTACCTTCACATCCTCAAGTTTAAGATGATATCCCACATATGTGCAAAATGATACAAGGGGAAATTGCTATTAAAGGAATGTGAAGATATATATATATATATCATATATATATATATATATATATATATATATAATATAATATAATATATAATAATAAATATATATATATATATATATATAATATAGGGAGTAATAAGGGAAAGTTGGTATTAAAGGAATGGGAAACATGATCAAAATGTTAGAGAGTTTTACCATGGGATGATATCTATGTACATAAACCATAGCTTGGATAAGTGAAAAGCCAAAGAATACAAATAAGTTACAAATAACATTTACAATAAGATATCATTTCCAGGATATTGTATTCATAAGAAATTTTCATAGGAAAGAATTTAAATATATGTATGCAAATTACTATCAAAGAGGTCCTTGTCAATGAATGTCTATGTAGGCTAAAAAGAAAAATCGGAAGACAAAGATATGAGGGTCATTTGTTAAAACCATGGTAAAGGGTCAAAAACCTAGCTTGGAAAATTAAGAAATTAACCTCATTCAAGGCAAAAATTTCTGGAATAAAACTTATATGGGCTTCAATCAAATCCATTATAAATTAGGAGGGAAAATTGTTATCCCAATGGAATATGGTAGAAAAGAAGTACATTGTAGAAAGAAAGTAACAAAGATCACCTATGGAGTTTATGTTTAACCTCTTAAGGGAATTAGTTTCATATTATTCTCCATAACCTTAAATGAGAAACCATAAGAATAGAAAATTTAAATACAAACATATATAGAGGAGAAGGAGGAAAATAAAATAAGTCTAAATCTGTAGCAACAAAAATGTAAGAGGAGAGGCTGAGAGAAATTTCATAAGATGTAAATGGAAAAGTAAAACCCTTGAATCCATTTTGAAACTTTGTAGCCATCCTTTGAAAAATAGATAGAACCCCAATTTCATTCCTCATCTACAAATATGTTGTAAACCCTCTCAAGACCTACAAGGTTAAGCATTGTAATAGTTAGAAATAGAATGTGAGGTTACGAGAGCTAAAATATAACTCTTTTCAAATGAAAGAGTAGAATTTTGTTTTAGCTCCATGTATTTAGAAAAAAATGGCCACATGGATGAAAGCTTAGATTCCAAATGGAGGAAATAATGAAATAACTAATGGCTAATTGCACTAAGAAGACCTATCATGTGTAAAGGTCTAGGTTCAAAACCGTCATTTAGTCTCTTCAAAGCAAAGAACCCTCACAAGAGGAGAAGAATCATCAAAAGTAAATTAACAAAGGTAAAAGTAGTTTACCTAGTTGTATATCTATTTTTTAAACTCACTAGTCCTTGTTTCATCATTGTTGTAGAGCTTAACATAATGTGATCGAGGAAAACTAACCAAAACATGATATGCCAAGTGGTATTAGTCACATGGGTGGCGACATACCCAAAGATACCAAGTAGTAAGGGAGAATGTATAAGTTTAATGATTGAGTAAAAAGGTATATGGTAAATTCCTTGTTAGTGAACAAGGAGGGGACACACACAACACACAACTCTTTTGACTAGAGTAAAAATGGGACAAGAAACCATGATATAATGTATATGCAAACATAAGTTACATCATATATATACATATATATGACAAAGTCTATTCCTATTGTTATAAATGGAACAAAGTATCGTTATCAGTCTAAGCATTACAATTGGCCAAATCTTATCGCAAAGAAGATTGTAGAAGCAAACATATTAGTAACCAATAAGCTTGTAGTAGTAATAGGATATTTATCTTTGGTTGGGTCTCAAATTAAAAACATTCATATGGTTATGAAATAAATAAGCATAAACCAATTGTACTCCAAGTGTTAAAACAAAAATCAATGTAAAGGTGCTAAATGAAAACATAACGCTTACAAATTCAAATTTGGAATATGGTTAATGTTTCCAGTTTTAGTTTGAAGACATATTTTATATGGAGATGAATTTATTATTGAAACAATATTTACGAAAGTGGAAAAAATATAAGGTGAAAATGAGGTACATCACAAATATATCTCATCAAATAAATATGAAGTCATTTAAAATGTTGGCAAAACCATGAATTTGGCTATATATTTTTGTTCATCATCTAATAACTTAGTTGAGCAGACTTATAATTTTATTGATAGTGTTGTTAAGTGCATATAACCATTCATGAAAAATATGAAAATCGTCTCTTCATGTATTCAAACTATCCTAACCATCTTGTAGAAGTAGGGGTTCCCGAAATCTCTCGTAACATAAACTATATATCCTTCACCAAAGAATATTTTATCTTCTACTCACCAACCACTAAGCATATTTCTGATACCATGGTACCTATGGAAATTTTTTACAAATCCCATAATCATACGTTTTATTGGTTTTCGTAATTTGTAATACATATTTATCTTTACATCGTGATAGAAATTGATGCATCTTCCTTTACCATTAAATAACTAATGCATATTCATTTGACTTTGGAATATGTAATTGGATTTTTATTGGTGTGAACACATCATATATTGTTGTAGTATTTGACTAAATCTATGATATAGTTATAACCATTTGATCATAATATTTATTTAATAACCCACAACATAAAATTTCAATAGCAAGTAATAAATGGGTAATAGTGTAAAACCAAATAAAAAACGAATTACTTCCCATCTATTCGCAAATAGGAGAGAATAATTTGATATTCTCATGAAATTAAAAGTTGCATAATAATAAAGTCAATTGTGTAGAAAATTATTTTGATAGAGCTAAATGATGATGTGAGCTAGTTATTGAGAAGACACTTTGTTGGGAGCACGTGATTCAAAGATCAAAATTACCTCAGTGGGCTTATATGATTACCCCACATGGATATGACCACGAACTCATTTATCCACTAAGGGGATAGGTAATGTTTGGGCCAATTGGCCTTGTTTTTACTCGTCAGGTTTTCCGTGGGTGCATTCCAATTTAGGTTGATTCGTATTTAACTACAATCATTCTTTTGTAACTAATGTCACCCATGTCACTTGATTGTTCAGAGTTGTACGATTTCAAATATTCTAATGGTACACTGAGAATTCTTGGGATTAGAGAAAATCTATTCATCAACTATTGAATATTATTAATTCTATAGCCTCTTCTCTCCCATTAACAATGATTTATTCTCTACAATCATAATCTTCCGAGTGTGTTTCCTATTATGCTGATGGAAAAATAGTTGTTTACGATTCGTCCAATGCAGGAAGTTAAAAAACTGAATTTGAATTATGATGTATGGAATGTGGGTGTTGTTGTGATGAATTTCCACTTGAAAATATAGTACAGTGCAGAGACCGTCATCAATTTTGTTTTGGATGTGTACGAGGACAAATAGAGGAAATCATTTATGGAAATTATAAAGAAATAGGCTATGTGGGTTGAATGAATACTCATGGATGCATAGAGCCAATTCCTTTGTCTGATATTCATATGGCTCTTCCGAATGATTTCATTGAAAGATATGAATTGAGCCAACCCAAAGATGCTATAATTGAAGCCAAATTGGAAAACCTGGTTTATTGTCCATTTTGAGGCATTCCATGCGACATGTAAAACTATGTATAAGTTATGAGTTGTCCAAATCCAAAATTTTCGAAGTCTTCATGCATCCAGTGCAAGGAGCCGAGTCATCTTCCATTATTGTGTGAAGAGAATGAAAGGATATCTGACATTGCTCACTGTACAAGAGTGGAAGAGAGGATGACAAAGGTCGTTGCAAGAGAATGTAAAACTTGCAAGGCTGAGTTAGTAAATATTGATGGATGCAATATCTTGAAGTGCACTAGGTGTAGAACAACTATGTGTTATGTTTGTTGACGGAACCTTACTTACCACAACCATGATCATTTTTGCAATCATTCTTTTCTATGTGAGAACGAGGAAGCCCTGCAAAATTTGCAGCAATACGTGTTTTTTGTTTGAAGATGAGATAGAAGATAAAGGTGCACTATAATTAATTATATATATTTATTTTATTATATATTATATTATATATATATATTATATTATTTATGTATGTATTAAACTTAGGTGGTGTAGGATTAGAAACAAAAATATTTCAGTGGATGAAATCACAAAGTTTGTTCATTTTGTTTTAATAATGCAAAGGAACATTCCAATTGCAATGCTTTAATAGGGATTAAATGCATTCTTCCTTGAATTTTTTTAAGTAAAATTAATTTTTTAGTCACACATTATTAGTTTTTAGTCTCTTCATTCTAACCATTGATTGATTTTCTGCTTTTCATTCTGAGAATTGATTTCCACTTCAACTTTGTTTATGTTGTCTTTTATATTAGGTTTAGGGTACAAATGAGTAATGTGTAAAAATTAAGTAATTGACACTAGAAATATTTATTGTTGCAGTAAGGAACCTTTCTCTCAAATTTACAACATTATGTGCAATAGGCTCACTAAATGTATAGTAGATTGAGTTGAGTGAAGCGTAAGCATATTTATGCAGGTTGAGTTTACTTTATTTATGAATGTTGTTATTAAATTTCTTAGCATCATAGATTTTCCAGTTTTCATATTATTTTTAGTGCACAGATTAGTGTGTATTATAACAATGCTTGTGTACCTTGCATGGGAACTTCTAGGTCTCATACTAATGGGCCCTAATTAAAAAATTAGCACGATTAATGAAACAACTACACTTGAAATTTATACCATGAAGCATGAATCTAGTTACTTCATCCTCAAAATGTGTGACACCACAAAAAACCTATCCTAATAGGATAACACGGGTTTCCAAAATGGAATCCTAGCTAGAAGATAGTTTCACCAGAAGTGGAGCTTAGAGGACTAATTTTAATTGACTTGGTCCAATCTCCTAAGGATCTCAACTATGGTTCCTTACTCGATATTGAGCAACCTTTCAAAGGTTTATCTCAATTGGAAAGGGGAAATTGGAGTCAGAATCCCCTGATAACCTTCACACTTTGCAAGGAAAGGAAACGCGCTCAATTTAAAACTAAACACATTATTATGAATGGTGAATGTGTAAGATTTGGTTTAGATACATCATTCTATGTCAATTATTTATTCATGTAAAATATAGTAGTTGTGATCTCATTTGAAACCAATATATCGTAGGCCTTATTCCCAAAAGATAATAAATGCTACATAAAGGACTTCCCAATGAACATATCACAACTAAAACCATTTTATAAATCATTTGCAACAGTGATGTTATCCTTTGTCATATATGTATACTTCTTAGTATGATAGCATCCTTCTAGTGAAAGATCCATATTTCATATAGATGAGGCCTTTTTTCCTCAGATTGGGTGTGAAAGTTCAAATTGCACTCAATAAATATTGTAAAAACATCCATGTCATAATCGAAATATTGAATATCTGCATAAAAGTAGAATATTCTATTCACACAAAAGACAATAGGAAAGAGATAAAAAGCTATTGTTTCTTTTGGATCTACAGATCATATACAAGATAGAGTATAGGTAAAGTCACATTGTAACTGGTAATGTGTAGCCACACACTTTGAGAAAATAAAAAAATACTAATATGAATAAGTCAAAATTGTGGATCTCTAAATCACTAAAGCCAATAATAATTAGGTCTGAAGTGTGTATAAGAAAACCCTAATATTCCTTTATACTATTCCACAAACATTAGATTATATCTATACATTAGAGCATCAATTAAATATATCATTAGAGGAGCACTTTCTAGGTTAGTGATCCCTTTCCAACAAACCATGTTCCCTCATGATAAAATTCAAATCACAATAAGATCAAAGTATCACAAGAAAGAACACGAGCGTCGATGTAATATTCAAAAAATTGAGATTGTTAAATGTATAGATGATAATACAACATTCAATACAGGTGTTCATGACAGAGGATCACCCCATTGTAAAGTAATAAGAAAGTATCTTTGCAATGACCCTTGCATTATCCCTGACATTACATTGTCTAATATTTATAAAAAGATTCGAATATATAGATAAAAATAGTACCCATGATTTTATGGATCATAGATCGATCATCATATATATTTTTACTGTTTAATATGATCTAAATCCCCACATAAATCATAGGCACCCTTGAGTTAAACAGAAATGAAAAGTTATAGTTCCATCCACTCAATAGAAACAAATCAAAAGGTTCCACATCAGATCTGGTTCACTTCTTAAAAAAAGACTCAGGGGTGTCTTAGTTGTGATGGTTAACTTCAACAATATATCATTTGATAACCCATGGACATATCAGGTTGTCGGTGATGGAAACAATACCTTGATGAGCTAACAGAATCATTATATTCACTACTTACAGGGATATGTTGTATATAGAAAATAATTGACTAGATGTTTGATCACTACTTCAAGCCTTTGTTGTGACGAATTTCCACTTGAAAATATAGTACAGTGCATAGACTTCCATCAATTTCATTTTGGATGCATACGACGATAGATAGAGGAAATCATTAATGAAAATTATAAAGAAACAGGCTCTGTACGTTGAATGAATACTCGTGGATACATAGAGCCAATTCCTTTGTCTGATATTCACAGGGCTCTTTCGAATGATTTCATTGAAAGATATGAATTGAGTTAACCCAAAGATGCTATAATTGAAGCCAACTAGGAAACCTCGTTTATTGTCCATTTTGTGGCATTCCATGTGAAATGTACAAGTGTGTACAAGTTATGAACTGTCCAAATCCGATTGTTTTTCAAGTCTTCATGCATCCAATGTAAGGAGCCAAGTCACTTGCCATTAATGTGTGAAGAGAATGAAATGATATCTGACACTATTCATCGTAGAAGAGTGGAAGAGAGGATGACAAAGGTCATTTTAAGTGAATGTAAAACTTGCAAGGCTGAGTTAGTAAAGATTGATGGATGCAATATCTTGAAGTGCACTACGTCTAGAACAACTATGTGTTATGTTTGTTGACAAAAGCTTAATTACCCTAGCCATGCTCATTTTTCAATCATTATTTTTCTATGCGAGAATGAGGAAGCCCTGTAAAATTTAGAACAAGACGTGTATTTTGTTTGAGGATGAGATAGAAGATATGTGGCACTATACATATATATAATTATAATATAATATAGTATATATAGATTATAATTATATAATAATCTATATATATATATAACAATTATTATTAAACCCATGTGGTGTAGAAATAAGAAATAAAAATTATTTTAGTGGATGGAATCACAAAAGTTTGATTCATATTTGTTTCTTAAAAATGTAAAGGAAAATTTCAAGTGCAATTCTTTAATAAGGATTAAATGCATTCTTCCTTGAATTTTTTTAAGTAAAATTAATTTTTTAGTCACACATTGTTAATTTCTAGGTTCTTCATTCCGAGCATTGAGTTCCACTTCGAGTTTGTTTATCTTGATTTTAGTTTTAGGTTTAGGATACAAATGAGGAATGTGTAAAAGTTAAGTAACTGACATTGGAAGTATTTATGGCTGCGGTAAGTGATCTTGCTCTCAAATCTACAACATTATGTGCAATAGGCTCATTAAATGTATAGTTGATTGAGTTGAGTGAAGTACAAGCGTATTTATGCAAGTTGAGTTTACTTTATTTATGAACGTTGTTATTAAATTTCTCTACATCATAGATTTTCCAATTTTCATAATATTGTTAGTGCATAGATTAGTGTGTATTATAACAATGCTTGTGTACCTTGAATGGGTATTTCTAGGTCTCATACTAATGGGCCCTAATTAAAAAATTAGCATCATCAATGAAACACCTACTCTTGAAATTTATACCATGAAGCATGAATCTAGTTGCTCCATCCTCAAAATGTGTGAGGTCACAAAAAACTTATCCTAATAGGATAACACAGGTATCCCAAATGGAATCCTAGCTAGGAGACAGTTTCACCAGAAGTGGAGCTTAGAGGACGAATTTTAATTGACTTGGTTTGATTTCCTAAGGATCCCTTGATAACCTTCACACTTTGCAAGCAAAGGAAACGCACTCACACCATTAAAATAAGAGATCGCAAGGTCTTAATATAGTGAGAAAACAATGCCACACCTTCTAATTAGAATACCAAACATTTAATATATTTATCCTAAGTTTTTTTAAGAGACTACAACAAATTTCCTCAATTTCTGAGAAAAATATTCTCTGAAGAGAAAAGAGTTATGTATATTTGTTTAAAATGTAATTCTTATGGAAAAATGTTTTTTTTAACTCACTGTTAATATGCACAATGTTAGATATGATAATAAGTGGCACAACATGTTGAAATACCAAGAGCATGGATCATTATAATCTACAATGATATCAATTAATTAGGCTATAACACAAAATCTTAGCTCTGCATCACTTGGAAATGAAAAGTATAAGTACATAATTTAGTTAAAGGGGATTAGATTTAACTATAATAATGGTCCATTAATAGCAGAGTTGTGCCTTGAGTTTTATCCTACAAATGAATTTTAATTGGTAATTGTTTCTCGTGACACTTTGTTGATCAATAAAAATAGTGGAATTAAATAAGGAGACTCAATGCAGTGCCTACTACAGAGTGAATCCTGAAGGTGATGTTGCTCTGCACATATTAGGGGATGCGCTTGGCAACATTTCAGTGCAGCTCATGTGGCTCCTGCATGTATCTCGAAACTACCCCTACTGCATATGAGAGATCTAGTCTGGAGTGGGTGAGGTATAGTAAGTTCCACACTAGTTGTCGGTAGAGAGTATTGTCAAATAATGGAGTGTCAGCTCCATCCTCAAGGCAGAACCCATACAGAAAATGAGTTGGTGCTGGCTTGAAGTCAGTCATGTGAAATTTCTCGAGGAGATCCCATGCATACTTAGCCTGAGAGAGTTTGATGCCGACATCTTGGCTGATCTCAAGACCAAGAAAGAAGTGTAATGGACCCATATCCATCATAAAGAACCTATCATGCAAGGACCTCTTGATTGTAGCAATGGCTGAAGCTAAGCTGCGAGTGATCAGGAGATCATCCACATACAAAACTAATATAAGAAGAGAATCACGTTTCCTGAGCATGTAAACATTTAGACCAAACTTACATATTTCGAGGATTTGTGATAAGAGAAAAGAATCCATCTTCACATACCAAGCACTCGGGGCCTGCTTAAGGCCATAGAGAGACTTCTTCGGTCTGCAGACCAAAGATGAATCGTGAATGAAACCATGTGGCTGCTCCATGTAGATCTCCTCAGACAGGTCTCCGTGAAGAAATGTATTCTTCACATCCATCTGATGTACTTCCCACCCCTAGGCAGCCACAATGGAAAGTGTAAGGCGTATTGAATCCATATTTGCTACTGGAGAAAAGGTCTCATCATAATCAATGCCTTGCACTTACTAGAAGCCTTTGACTATTAGCCTAGTTTTCTATCTGGTGATTTGCCCATCTGCAACACTCTTGGTCTTGTAGACCCATTTGCATCAGACAAGTTTCCTTCCTGAAGGAAGGGGGACTAGATCCCAGGTCTGGTTCTTGAGGAGTGAGATATACTCATCCTCCATGCCTGACTCCCGAGAGGGATGCCCAATAGCCTGAGCATAAGACTGTAAATCAAAAGACTGAACCAAACGACAATGTCAGGATGATGTTGGTTCAATGGCAGTGAGGGTGAGAGGAGGCTCAATAAACTCTGAGCTAATCCTCCACAGTTCAGAATTATCCCCTACATGACCATTTCTAGCAGCTGGGTGGTATTGTGCATATATCTCACTTAAGATCCTTGTTCTCTGATCTATGATAGGAGAAATTGATTCAATATTGGAAGCCCGATCTAGGTTTGGATGTGGATCATCATATGCGTGCATTGGATTTGTATCTGAAGACTCTGTCTCTACATATACATGCTCTGCCTCTGCACCTGCATGCTCTGTATCTACATCTGAGTGTACTGAGTCATCATCTCGGGCATTAGGTAGATAAAAGGTGTCTGCATGTGGCAATTGAGGTGCATGCGAGAGATTTTCCTCAAATTTGACACTTCACTGAATGTTGAGCTTGTCTGTAGAGGAAATCACGAGTCGGTATCCCTTCACACCATCATGGTGTCCAACAAAGATGTACTCAATTCTTTGTGGATCAAGAGATTTCCTCTTTTCAGAGGGGATCCTAGCCCATGCTCAGGAGCCAAAAACACGGAAGTGGGTGACCTTTGGTTTAGTGCCGCTCCAAGCCTCAAAGGGGGTTTGATCCTTGACACACCTATGAGGAGATCTATTCTAGATGTAGTTAGCACAATTAAGTGTTTCAGCCCATAGCTTATGAGGTAGTGACTTAGCATGCAGAATGTAGGAAGCCATCTCTTTGAGAGATCAGTTATTTCTCTTAGCAACTCCATTCTGCTGCAGAGTGTATGGATCTATGTGTTGTAACTGTATGCCAGAATCAAGGCAAAGGTTTTGAAGTGCTATGTTAAAATATTACCCCCCATTGTCTGTACTGAGGGCTTTGATCAGTCTCTCTAAATGTGTCTCAACTACTGCTTTGAAATCTTCAAAGTGGGCAAAAACTTCAGATTTGGCCCTCAGAAGATACACCGAAGTATACAACATTATGTACAATCAGCTCATTAAATGTATATTAGATTGAGCTGAGTGAATTGCAAGCGTATTTATGCAAGTTGAGTTTACTATATTTTCTGATTTTCATATTATCATTAATGCGTGGATTAAGGTGTATTAGAACAGTTGTTGTGTACCTTGAATGGGAAATTCTGGACCAGATAAGAGTGTGCCCTAAATAAAAAATTAGCAAGATTAATTGATCACCTACACTTGAAATTTATACCATGAAGGATGAATCGAGTTAATCCATCCTCGAAATGTGTCATGCCACAAAAAACTTATCCTCATAGGATTTTAATTGACTTGGTCCAATTTCCTGAGGATATGAACTATGGATCCTTACTCAGCATTGAGCAACCTTTCAAAGGTTTATCTTAATTGGAAAGGGGAAATTGGAGTTAGAATCCCCTAATAACCTTCACACTTGCAAGCAAAGGAAACACACTCACACCATCAAAATAAGAGATCACAAGGTCTTAATATAGTGAGAAAACAATGCCACACCTTCTAATTAGAATACCAAGCCTTTAATAGATTTATCCTAATTTTTTCTAAGAGACTCTACAAAAAATTTCCTCTATTTCTAAGACAAATATGCTCTGAAGAGAGAAGAGCTACTTATGTTTGTTTAAAACCTAATGCTTATGGAAAAATATTTTCTTTTTGACTCAGTGTTATTATGTACAATGTAGGTGTGATAGTAAAGGGCACAACATGTTGAAAGAGCAAGAGCATATATCAATATAATCTACAATGATACAAATTAATTAGGCCATAACAAAAAATCTTCGCTCTGCATCACCTATAACATGGAAATGCAAGCTTCATACATGCATGTATAATTAAAAGTATAAGTACATAATTCAGTTGAAGAAGATTAGATGCAACTATAATAATGGTTCCTTAATAGCAGAGTTGTGCCCTCAGATTAATCCCACAAATGAAGTTCATTTGGTAATTAGATGCAAATATAATAATTTTTCCTTAATAGTGGACTTGTGCCCTTAGATTAATCCAACAAATGAAGTTCAATTGTTAATTGTTGTTGGTGACACCTTGTCGATCAAGAAAAATAGAGGAATTAAATAAGGAGAAAATTATTTTTCAATTCAAAAGTAAACACATTATTAAGAAGGGTGAATGTGTAAGCTTTGGTTTAGATACATCATTCTAAGTGAATTAATTATTCATGTAGTAAGACATTCATATGTCACAAGAGAACGCATAGAGTAGTTGTAATCTCATTTGTAACCAATATATCATAGGCCATATTCCTAAAAGATAATAAATGCTACATAAAGGATTTCCCAAGGAACATTTCACAACAAAAACCCTTTTATAAATCATTCACAATAGTAATGTTATCCTTTGTCATATAAGAATACTTCTTAGTATGATAACATCCTTCTATTGCAAGGTCCATATTTCATAAATACCAAGCCTTTTTTCCTCAGATTTGGTGCGAAAGTTCAAATCGCACTCAATAAATATGATAAAAACATCCATGTCATAGTCAAAATATTGAATATCTGCATAAAAGTAGCATATTCTATTTACACAATAAAAAATATGGAAAGAGATACAAAGCTATTGTTTGTTTTGGATCTAGAGCTCAATTACAGGATAGACTATAGGTAAGGTCACATTGTAACTTGTAAAATATAGCCCCACACTTTGAGAAAATTAAAAAATACTAATATGAATAAGTCAAAATTGTGGATCTCTAAATCACTCAAGCTTACAAGAATTAGATTTGAAGTGTGTATAAGCAAACTCTATTATTCCTTTACACCATTTGACAAACATCAAATGCTATGTATACATTAGAGCGTCAATTAAATATATCATTAGAGGAGAACCTGATAGGTTGGTGATCTCTTTCTAGCAAACATGTTGCCTCACGATAAAATTCAAATCACAATAAGATCAAAGTATCACAAGAAAGAACCCGAGCATCGACTTAATATTCAAAAAATGGGGATTGTTACATGGATAGATGATAATACAACATTAAACGCAGGTGTTCATCACATAGGATCACCCCATTGTAATTTAACAAGAAAGTATATTTGTAATGACCCCTCCATTATCCCTATCATTACATTGTCTAATATTTATAAAAAGGTTCCAATGTATACATAAAACTAGTACCCATGATTCTATGGATCAGAGATCAATCATCGTATATATTTTTATTGTTTAATATGATCTAAATGCCCACATAAATCATAGTCATCCTTTAGTTAAACAAAAATGAAATGTTACAGTTCCATCCACTCAATACAAAAAAATGAAGAGCTTCCACATCAGATATGGTTCACTTATAAAATGTGACTCAGGGGTGTCTTAGTTTCGATGGTTAACTTCAATAATATATCATTTGATCACCCATGGATAAATCAGGTTGTTGGTGATGGAAATAATATCTTGATGAGCTAACAAAATCATTATATACACTACTTACAAGGATATGTTGTATATAGAAAATAGTTGACTAGATGTTTGATCACTACTTCAAGCATGTTTTTGGTGACCTGGTCGCAATTACAACAACCCAAAACCATTTGAGCCCTTTTCTTAACAGAAAAGATGTGCTAAATTCTTGTCTTGACAGTTGGATATATGACAAGGAATAAGGTTAAAACACAAACTACATTTGTAAGAAGAACTTCGGCGTAAATCACATGAAGAAAGTCCTTTGTCGACGCTTTTCGAACCAACCAGTGTGGTTCATCATTAGGACAAGTTGGTTCAAAACGCGTCGAATGTCTATGTAGGCTAGAAGGAAAAAACGGAAGACAAAGATATCAGGGTCATTTGTTAAAACCATGGTAAAGGGTAAAACACCTAGCTTGTTAAATTAAGAAATTAACCTCATTCAAGGCAAAAATTTCTCGAATAAAACTTAGATGGGCTTCAATCCGATCCATTATAAATTAGGAGGGAAAATTGTTATCCCAATGGAATATGGTAGAAAAGAAGTACATTGTAGAAGGAAAGTAACAAAGATCACCTATGAAGTTTATGTTGAACCTCTTAAGGGAAATAGTTTCATATTATTATCCATAACCTTAAATGAGAAACCATAAGAATAGAAAATTTAAATACAAACATATATAGAGGAGAAGGAGGAAAATAAAATAAGTTTAAATCTCTAGCAACAAAAATGTAATAGGAGAGGTTGAAAGAAATTACATAAGATGTAAATGGAAAAGTAAAACCCTTGAATCCGTTTTGAAACTTCGTAGCCATCCTTTGAAAAATAGATAGAACCCCAAATTGGTTCCTCATCGACAAATATTTTGTAAGCCCTCTCAAGACCTACAAGTAAGCAATGTAATAATTAGAAATAGAACGTGAGGTTACGAGAGCTAAAATCTACCTCTTTTGAAATGAAAGAGTAAAATTTTGTTTTATCTCTGTGTATTTAGAAAAAAATGGCCACATGGATGAAAGCTTAGATTCCAAATGGAGGAAATAATGAAATTACTAATGCCTAATTACACTAAGAAGACCTATCATGTGTAAAGGTCTGGGTTCAAAACCATCATTTAGTCCCTCCAAAGCAAGGAATCCTCACAACAGGAGAAGAATCATCAAAAGTAAATTAACAAAGGTAAAAGTAGTCTACCTAGTTGTATATCTATTTTTTAAACTCATTAGTCCTTGTTTCATCATTGTTGTAGAGCTTAACATCATGTGATCGAGGACAACTAACCCAAACATGATATGCCAAGTGGTAGCAGTTGCATGGGTGGTGACATACCCAAAGATACCAAGTAGTAAGGGAGAATGTATAAGTTTAATGATTGAGTGAAAAGGTATATGGTAAATTCCTTGTTAGTGAACAAGGAGGGGACACACACAACACACAACTCTCTTGGCTAGAGTAAAAATCGAACAAGCAACCATGATATAATGTATATGCAAACATAAGTTATATATATATATATGAAAAAGTCTATTCCTATTGTTATAAATGGAACACCATATCGTTATCTGTCTAAGCATTATGATTGGCCAAATATTATCGGAAAGAAGATTGTAGAAGCAAACATATTAGCAACCAATAGGCTTGTAGTAGTAATAGGATATTTATGTTTGGTTAGGTCTCAAATTAAAAACCTCCATATGGTTATGAAATAACTAAGCATAAACAAATTATACTCCAAGTGTTGAAACAAAAATCATTGTAAAGGTGTTAAATGAAAACATAACACTTACAAATTCAAATTTGGAATATGGTTAATGTTTCCAATTTTATTTTGAAGACATATTTCATATGGAGAAGAATTTATTGTTGAAACGATATTTACGGAAGTGGAAAAAATATAAGGTGAAAATGAGGTACATCACAAATATATCTCATCAAATAAATATGAAGTCATTTAAAATGTTGGCAGAACCATGAATTTGGCTCTCATAACATAAACTCTATCTCCTTCACCAAAGAATATTTTATCTTCTACTCACTAACCGTTTAGCATATTTCTGATACCATGGTCCCTGGGGAAATGTTTTACAGATCCCATAATCATACATTTTATTGGTTTTTGTAATTTGTAATACATATTTATCTTTACATCGTGATAGAAATTGATGCATCTTCCTTTACCATTAAGGAACTAACGCATATTCATTTGACTTTGGAAACTATAACTGGATTTTTATTGGTGTGAACATGTCAGATATTGTTGTAGTATTTGACTAAATCTGTGATATAGTTATAACCATTTGATCATAATATTTATTGAATAAACCACAACATAAAATTTCGATAGCAAGTAATAAATGGGTAATAATGTAAATCCAAATAAAAAAACAAATTACTTCCCATCTATTCGCAAATAGGAGAGAATAATTTGATATTCTCAAGAAATTAGAAGTTGCATAATAATAAAGTCAATTGTGTAGAAAATTATTTTGATAGAGCTAAATGATGATGTCAGCTAGTTATCGAGAAGAAACTTTGTTGGGAGTACATGATTCAAAGCTCAGAATTACCTCAGTGGGCTTATATGATTACCCCACATGGATATGACGAGGAACTCAATAATCCACTAAGGGGATAGGTAATGTTTGGGCCAATTGGCCTTGTTTTGACTCGTCAGGTCGTCCGTGGGTGCATTCCAATTTAGCTAGATTCGTATTTCACTACAATCATTCTTTTGTAACTAATGTCACCCATGTCACTTGATTGTTCAGAGTTGTACGATTTCAAATATTCTAACGGTACACTGAGAATTCTTTGGATTATAGAAAATCTATTCGTCAACTATTGAATAATATTAATTCGATAGCCTCTTCTCTCCCATTAACAATGATTGATTCTCTACAATCATAATCTTCCGAGTGTGTTTCCTATTATGCTGATGGAAAAATAGTTGTTTACGATTCTTCCAATGTAGGAAGTTCAAAAACTGAATCTGAATTATGATGTATGGACTGTGGGTGTTGTTGTCATGAATTTCCACTTGAAAATATAGTACAGTGTAGAGACCATCATCAATTTTGTTTTGGATGTGTACGAGGACAAATAGAGGAAATCATTTATGGAAATTATAAAGAAACAGGAAATGTGGGTTAAATGAATACTCATGGATGCATAGAGCCAATTCCTTTTCATATGGCTCTTCCAAATGATTTCATTGAAAGATATGAATTAAGCCAACCCAAAGATTTTATAATTGAAGCCAAACTAGAAAACCTGGTTCATTGTCCATTTTGAGGCACTCCATACGAAATGTACAAGTGTGTACAAGTTATGAGCAGTCCAAATCTGAAAATTTTTAAGTCTTCAGGCATCCAGTGCAAGGAGCCGAGTCACTTGCCATTATTGTGTGAAGTGAATGAAAGGATATCTGGCACTGCTCATCGTAGAAGAGTGGAAGAGAGGATGACAAAGGTCGTTGTAAGAGAATGTAAAACTTGGAAGGTTGAGTTAGTAAATATTGATGGATGCAATATCTTGAAGTGCACTAGGTGTAGAACAACTATGTGTTATGTTTGCTGACAGAACCTTACTTACCCCAACCATGACCATTTTTGCAACCATTGTTTTTCTATGCGAGAACGGGGAAGACGTGTCTTTTGTTTAAATATGAGATAGAAGATAAGGTGGCAATATATATATATATATA